>JANHZU010005382.1:48528-59128 GCA_032468055.1 Acrochordus granulatus | reverse complement strand
TTCCTCGTCTCGTGAGTCGCGGCTCGTCTAGCGGAATATTTTTTGATTAATTTTTTTGCTCGTCCTGCGAGTTTCTCACCCTGTGAGTTACTCGTCTTGTGAGGCACCACTGTACTTGAAATCTATAGGTAGTTTGCCTTTGAATGTCAGTTGCTGGGAATAATAAATTGCAGAAAGTTTTTGCAATTGTGTTTTGCTCATGGGTTCCCAGGGGCATTTGGTTGACTATAGTGAAAAACAACTAAGTGATGGATTTGATCAGTCTGTTATTGCACAGCTATTTTACTCTAGATTCAGATTATGGTGGAAGTGTAAAGACAGAAAAAGAGTTTTTGCAAGACCAGCAATTTAAGTTATTGAGAAAAAGATGCTAGTGTTGTTTAGTTTTACATTTCTTGGGTATCAGTTTTTGGTATGATTTGGTTCATACACTTGGATGAACAGTTCTATGAGATGTGTATAATTACCTAAATTTTAAAAACCTTTTTGATTTTCTGTGCATATGACAAATGTAGGATATGGTGACTTTCAGGGAAGAAATGGCAAACTCAAGACAGCTCTGCTAAAAGGGGAGCTGATAACCACATGGAATGAAGAACCGGCAAGTAGACCGGCTGTCTGTAATTCCTCTCTGAACAAGAAGAGGACTTGAGATTGCTCACAATCCTCCATAGACTTGCTCCTTATGAGGAGACCGCAACACAGCAGTCCCTGGCAGATTTGAATTCAGGGACATGAATTTATAATCACTTATAAAAAAATTAACAAGAAATTGCTTGTTAACTGCTTTTTTGCTATTAGGAACCTTTGGATTGACAGGTTTTACAGCAGTGGGTGAGTTTCTTTCAACTCTTGTGAAAGAATTTTAAGTACAAGTTTAAAGACTTTTTTTTCCCTTTTGGAAATAAACAGCAAAAGGGTGATTAGAACTTTGATTTTAGAAACTTACAGAGAGACTAAAGGTCCAGATGGATTTGAAATAAGATTTCGGAATTAAATTACAAGAAGCCTTCCCAAGGGAGAACGTTTTTGTTTTGAAATCTCTTTTAAACAATGATAGGATGAGAAGATTGGACACTAGAAGAAACCAGAAGGAACTAATGATTACAATTAAAGGAGACAAATGCTTTATGGAACAAAATATTTTTAACATTGGATATATATTGAAGGATATTTTTGAACAAAGAACCCAGAAATTAATTTTAAGAGTGTCTGCCTCTATAAATAGATTGTATTTAAAGGTGTTATGGAAGAAGAATAGGTTTTGCCAGACAAGACTGAGACTGGTCTGAAAATGGATTTAAAAATCAGGCTACAAGCATGATCATGAAAAAAGATGCTACATTATTCATACAAAAGAAACTGGCTGATGTTTTAACAATTAAAATAACAAATCAGGAGAATGATCTCGATAACTTTCCTATATTGGTTTTACAAAAGAGACTTGTTAAAGCTTTAAGGAATTTTGTGAGAAGGGATAAAGAAAAAAATGAAATCATATACTAGGACCTTATGTGAAGGAACTAAAGATCAAGATTGTTAAAAGGAACATAAAGTTAATTTGATCAAAGTTAAAATAGGTCTGTTTTTATTTCTGGTAACCTTTAATAGGTTTTGCTGATTGGGACTGAATGACAAGGTTTTAAGGATTTGTACATAAATAAGAGATGGAATACGGGAAGAAGAGATTATTGTATTTTAAGAGAAGGTGATAAGTTACTAAAGTTGTTTATACTTGTGATGAAGGGAGAAGCCATTTCTTTATATACTTTTTTACTTTATTATACAGTGGAGCCTCGCAAGAGGAGACTAATCCGTTCCGGAAGAAGGCTCTTAGTGCAAAATGCTCTTAAAGTGAAACAAGGTTTCCCATTGAAAACAATAGAAAATCGGACGATCCATTCCACACCCCCAAAAATATTCATCAAAAAACCATTTTCAATGGAATCTGATGTAGAAATGATTGTCCGTAACATCTGAAAAAGTAACAATAATGAACACACGATATAAAGCAGAAATAGAGCAAACTAACCAGCACTTACAGATCTGCTTCCAGGCAGATTCTGGCCTCAGATGCTGCTAGGCCGGCTGCTGTCTGGCGCCTCGTGCTGGCTCGTGCTGAAGATCCGCTGTTTCCGCCACTCGAGGCAAAAGGGCCTTTTCCCTCAGCAACGTCTCACAGTACAGTACACGGACAGTAATGGAGTCAACTGCACGTGGCAGCATCGACAGAACTTGTTCAGGTTGCTGCCTGAACGGGAAATACAGAGCGCACTGACTGATGACGCATAAGTTGTCACGCGAAGCTTGCTCATCTTGATAGTCGCCGCTTGTCAAGTGGAATACATTTTATTAAAAATTTTTGCTTGTCTTGCAAAAATCTTGTCTTGTGAGGTTCCACTGTATTTTCTTTCTTTTTTATTTTTCCTTCTATTTTTTTACTATCTGCAGTATTTTTTCTTAGTTTATATTGGTTTTATCTTTTTATTTGTAATGTTTAATAATATTACTATGAAAAAGCCAAATGTAGCCTATGGTTCTGCCTAATCCCCATAAGCTTTGATTTGCCATTGATTCACTGCAACGCCATTCAGAACAATCGATGTAGCCATGCATGGTGAAAGTCAAAGTTAACCTGATGTGTTTTCCAAAAGGAAACAGATGATTATAATATTTGAATTTGTCTGCTTTCTGGATAATATAACATATGTTGACTTAGAGTCCTTTGTTTTTCATACACTTATGCAACCTTGTATCCTTCATATGTTTGGGACTTAGAATCATAGGCAAAAAGGGACCATGAACATTATTTAGTTTTTCTCCGTATTCACTGCAGGAATCTAGCTGTAGCATTACTGGCAGATGGTCATCTAGCCTCTATTTAATGTTTGTACTACAGAAGATCCTCCCTCTTCCCAAGATCTACTTTCTCAGAACTTTTTTTTTCTAGAACAATTCTGAACAATACATCTCCCTCTTCTATATTATACCCCTTCAGAAATCTGAAGACGGTTACTATGCTCAGTGCCTCCAGGTGTTCCTAATAAGTCCCTTCTCACATCCCCTTGTCTTGGTTTCTTTCTGGATATGCTGCAGTTTGTCAGAATTCTTCTTAAAATGTGGTACTGAGAACTGGTTGCAATATTCTAGGCACAATGCAGAATAGAGAACAATGACTTTTGACTTCAGTCTTCATAGTTCCTTAGCCAACACTGCTATAAGCTATACTCTCACTGTAGATGTTGGATTTTCAGTTCAACACATCTAGAAGACCCCAGATTAGGGATTTTAATGTACAGTAATAATAATAAATTACATTATTTTTATTTTTTCTTTATCTCTTTTATCCCAAATAATCATGAAAACATTTATAATATTGCTCTTTATGCAAGTAATGTATGAATGCTTGTTTGTGTGTACAATGATGATATAATTTGAAGTAGAAAGGTACCTATCAATTTTCCCACTTTCTTGCTAAAACAAAGCTAACTGGTCTTTTTAATCTTATTAGTGCTACAGCTGATTATCCAAAATTATCCCAGAACATTACATTTTTCTAGAAGTAACATGGCCAAGGTTCTTCCCCGTCCTCTTCTCTCTTACATTAATTAAATCAGAATTCATTGCTTTATCATTCAGTTACAGTAATAAACATGATTATGATAATAGGAGATATTTTTAAAAGATTTTGCTTTCAGTGTTCACATAGTTTTCTTAAATTAATAACCCCTTTCATTTCTAATAATATTTTGATTTGTATATCTCACTACAGTGCAAGACAGTAATTAATATTTCAAATACTTTTTTGCATACTGGAGAAAAAATAAATCTAGTTTTCTCATACACATAATAAGGAAACACTGACCTCAGTTGATGCCTTTAAGACCAGCTACTCGGGAATAGTACAGGTAAACCTTATTCTGTAACCAGTTGCTTAATGACTGTTCAAAGTTAGAACAGACTTGAAAAAAAAACTTACAATCTGTCCTCCAAGTTATGACTGCCACATACCAATATCATGACGACTGGATTGGGATTGGGATTGAGAAAGCCTTTTTGGATTAAAGGCGAAACGTCTTCGACTTGAGAAAAATCCAGTCCAGATGCCTGTTTTTTAAACTTTGTTGCGATATCTTAAATGTGGTTGAAAAAACCTATCTTGGGAAGCTTTTCTTTTCCTGTGCCCTGGCAGCCCTTCTCTGAATTCCTCTCTCTTAAATGCACACAAATGCATGTGCAGTCCAGGTGAGAATTCTCTCTTCAGCAGTTGATGCCCAAACTAGAAGCATCCTAATGAATGCTAGGTCAACTTTGTTTTGAAGCCAAAGACCAGCATCAAAATTGAAAGCTGATTTAAGTGTCTGTCTTAAGAACAAAAGATGATTAAAAGTGACTACATTCTTCCAAGGAACACACTGTAATAGAACATTGTTATCACCAGGCAAAAGTAGAGTCCTTTCACATTCTGCAGACATCTCCTTAGTGTTATCAAAAGATTCAGAACAATTGCATTGCTAGTGGAATGGAGGCAGATTCAAGTGTTCCTTTGCAGGAATCTAAAACAGAGTCTTAGATTCATTCTTTATGTTTCACACTTGTCCCTGAAATCCCTGAAATACTTTTTCTAGGGCAGATTTCATACTGATGCAAAAATCTTTATCCCTCAGTTTTGCAGTGCTGCATATAAAAAGGAATGAACTTTAAGATTAGCCTGCTATCATCTGACCCTTCATGTTTTTTCTCAAATTAGTTTCTTCTTCCCCTCTGGCTGACATAGAAGAAATTGCATATCAACATAATTTTAGACTTATTTCTAATTCAACCACCCTCATGCTCAACCAGAGATATCTTCTTTTATTCTGATAAATTATTAAACTGAGATGTTGCTGGCCTAAACTTGCAAAGCATGTTTTGGTTAGCTTTCAGTGGCATGCTTGGAAAGTGTGGAGGTGCTGTCACTTTAATCCTATATGAGAATATTGAGTCCTTTTCCCCAAGTGGGGAGTAAGGATAGTAGTCTTTGGTAAAACAGTGATTTCTATATATTTTGGAGTCATTGTATTATTTGTAGTTTTGATTTAGTACATTTATCTCCTCCTCTGTTTCAGTAATAGAACTCAAGAAGAATACTTCCCAGACTTAATCTTACTCCATTTTAGCAAGGAGGATGCATTTTTACTCTTGTGCTTTCAGACTGAGTTATTTTAGCAAAAAAGTATTTGGGCAGTACCAATAAATTGTCCAATAGGTCAATCTGCAAATATTTTTATATGCATTTTTAAAGATTCTTTTGGCCTGTGGCAAGCCAGAAGAATGATGGC
The DNA here is from genome assembly GCA_032468055.1 of Acrochordus granulatus. Taxonomy (NCBI): domain Eukaryota; kingdom Metazoa; phylum Chordata; class Lepidosauria; order Squamata; family Acrochordidae; genus Acrochordus; species Acrochordus granulatus. Next base: position 53,807 of record JANHZU010005382.1, on the reverse strand, counting down.
CTGATGCCATTGGAGTGGACAGGTCTGTTGTGCAAGCTGAACTTTTTGAGGGGCAAAATGGATGCTAAAGCTCTGGAAGATCATATTATTTGTTTAAAACAAAAGGGAATACATGGCCTCTGTGTTCTGGGAAGATGAAAATGAGGTGTCCATTTTGCCAATTAAATTCTGATAACGCTGACCCTATCCACTTAGAATTGGGGGGAGTGCTGGTTTAGTACAAAAGCGAAGTAGGATAGTGTATCCCTTTTGTACTTGGCTTTAGTAAAATAGCACACTTATGGACTCTCCCCCTCTGGTTTGGGATGTGTTTAAAGTGGCAACAGTTATGGATAGCTTGCAGTTGAGTCATTAGACTTACATATGGTAGATCTCTCCTTTGCAGATTCCCCCCGTGGAAACAATTCCTCAGGTAAAGAAAGAAAAGCACAGTATCCAGGCTGCTAAGAACAGAGCCAAGAGGAAACCTCCCAAAGGAATGTTTCTCTCTCAGGAAGATGTGGAAGCTGTGTCTGCCAATGCAACTGCTGCCACGACTTTGCTCAGGCAACTGGATATGGAGCTTGTCTCCATCAAGCGACAGGTATGTGTGTCCTCTTGGCCGCAGAATGAGACTTCTTTTTAATCATCTGATACATATTTTAATCTCAACTTCCAGCTTCCTGGGAGGATTTATAGCTTGGGTGAAATGTTTTGCATCAGGATGAGACCTGATTAACAAGCTGTCAGTTGCAGTACATTTTAGAAGAGAATTATTTCAACTTGGTTTTCTATTTACAGTGCAGCAAGATGGATTACCAACTTCCTGTATCTTACTCAAGATGTCATTACAGATTTCCATAAATCACAGTTTCTGTTTCTCCATACTTTCTGACTTTCTAGTCCAAACTTTTATATCAATTATTTTATGATTTCTATCTAAACTCTGATTTCACACATTCATAAAATACTAGACCATCTTTCCTCTGCCTTACCTTTTCAATGCAGCTAGCTTTTATTCTTCCATTGGTTAGAAGAGTGGTGCACAAGTAATTTGTTTGGTCCCATGGGCATCCACTTAATCACATCCATGCAACTATAGTCAGTTCCCTTTATATTTGCCATATTGTCTGTTGTACTTGAGATTTTAAAAGATTATTTTAATTACAAAAACATTTAAATGAAAAATTGTGGATTGCAAAATGTATCTTCAGCCTCCAGCATCACCAGTGTTGGAGGTTCTGTAGGCAGGTAAATAGCTTTTTTTATGATCATACTTTGGGAAAAAAACTCCATAGGCATCTTCATGAAATAAAAAAGTTGCTGAAATTCAGAGGGTGAGTTAGGATTGCTGTTTTTAAAACGTCTCCATGTTGAAAAGAAAGACATAAGCAATGGGGAAACGATCATTTTAAAAAGTAACAATTTTGCTGGGAACCGTCCAACTTAGTATCCAGTTTTCTACACATATCAGCATTAGAGAATCCCCAAAGAAGGTATGAATGAAAGCGCCCATTCCCCGTTGTCACTTCTCAGGTACTGAGTTATTGGATGTTTCGGGGGAGAGGAAAAAGTGCAAGGCCCCAATTTTAGTTGGGCAGGGAATTGTGGTTCTTGGAGGAATAGGGACTCTTGTTTAATTTAAGGGTGGGGGAATAGAAAACATTTTAGATAATATTTGAGATGAGATCATGCTGGAATTTTGTGTATTATCCATACTGAGAGAGGAATCTTTCTTTTCAGATTCAAAATATCAAACAAACAAACAGCTCTCTGAAAGAAAAACTTGAAGGGGGGATAGAGCAATATAGGTTACCAGAGGTAAGTTTGCATGCAAATGGGAAATTATTTTTTTTCTCTTTCCTGAAGTTTATTTGACTTGAGATATAAGATGATCAAATTTGCCATTTATTTCTATAATTATATTGTCTATAGAGGTACAAAAATACAGAAGGCCACAGTCCAGATGCCCTTAAATTTTGGCATGATTCACAAAGTTAATCCATACTTGGATTCTTGCAATCTTATATCAAAATAATTCGCCACTCCCTTTTTCCTTTTTTTCTTTCTGCTGTTATAAATTAAGTGTTATTGTTAACTGAATAATAGTTTGTAATTTCACTTGTAAAAATATTTTTTTAAACATGCTGAGAAGAATAATGCAGGCTTTATTTAACAAATGATTGCTCAAGTAATGTATTCATTGATTTGGTTGTATACAATTTGAGGGCTGAGGTTTAAAAGTACATCTGTTATCTAAGTAAATTATTCTCTTTACATTTCATGACACTTAGGTAACACTGAAATTTAATGCACGTTGGACCACAGATGAACAGCTTCTTGCAGTACAAGGTACGGTGTCACAAATATGTGCTTGTCTATGGGGAAGAATATCCTCATGCCTTGATTTCTGATAGAGGATTTCCTCATTAGCCAGTGAAATAATTTTCCAAATTTCTGCTTCTGATGCATGTCTTGAGGTTGATGCTAACATTCGATAGTTGAGCTGCAGTTATTACAGGGTGGTCATATTCTCATTTATTTTTGCATTGCCAGTTTCCCATATGAATGATTGAACCAATTCTTCATATTCCAAATGATGATTGTTGGTTGAATTGGGTGGAGTTTGGCTGGATATGATAGCCAAGGATATGCTGACAAAAGGAAGCCCTTGTGTCTGAGGGTAGAAATTCTCAAACTCTGGCTTGGAATCCCTGTGAGCATATTTGAGGGGGTCATACCTGGCTTGTCCAGGCAGAGAAGGAGGCAAATCTTCTCAGACCTAACTCCTGCTTTGCAATTAATGATGCTGAGATGTTTGTTTGATTGGTTTATACCTATCTGTGACTCCCTTCTGAGGCCTTTGTTTCTGCTATCCATTGTGGAGAGAAATGTGAATGTCTCATGAAGAGCTGAAACAGTGCTTCCTTCCTGCAATAGTGGCTGGCAAGTAATCTACAGGGAGATGGAATCATGGCTGAATAGATTCAAGTTCAGCTGAGGGATTAGCATTGATGCAGTCTAGGCAAGGGAGGGCATCATCAAGACCAGAGGTACTTCTATCATGGAAGAAACTGATCGTGGGATCTTGCCTACAAGAAACCAAATGGAAAGAAACAACTGTTGGAGAAAGAAGTGCAGTATATTAGCCATTTATTCAGTTGACCCCACATAATTGGAGAAATTAATTCTTCTAGCAAGTATTGATGTTAATCATACTATTTAATGATGTTATTAATGAGGTTCACACAAATTCATTTCTAAATGTTTTAAGATTGGCATAGTGATTTGTGCTATTATTTATTTTGTTTCTTTTTAAAATTATTTTGAAATATTTAAAGTAGATACTTGAACACATACAGATCAGATGTAATAGAAGAAGGGCCAAACATATTAGAAATGAAAGACTAATCATACAGATTGCAGAGTTAAGTTTTCTTGGTTATTTTTTTAAATGAACAATTAACATTAAAACCACCAAAACCATCTTGCCTCAATATGATGTTTTTAATCATGAGAACAGCCTATTAGATAGCATATTATATATACTCTGATGTAACCAATGCTGAAGTCCTTCAAAGTATTCTTATTATATGATGGTATATCAAGTCTTCTCAATAGCTCCACTTTTTAAAGATTGTTATTGAGATTTAATCTCTTAACATTGTTCACCAGCTAGGATTTAGAATTTAATGGCCTTACACTTTATTAAATTAAATTATACCTATCAGATTATTACTCTTTGAGAGAGGCATGCTTTGCAAAATACAGAATAGAAGAAATAATAAGGGAAAAAACTCAAGGCAAAAATAAAAAAATAAAAGCAAATATAACTAAATCTATATTTAACCATAAAACATCATTTTTTCATACATATGGTTTTAATCATTTAATTATTTTGATTGGTTTTATTGTATATTGCCCAGAATTGCCTTGTGTGAGATTAGCAGCCATATTTGAGAAGTAAAACAAGACAAATAAGCATAATGAGACAGAATCTTAAGAAAGACAAGTTAAGATTTACAACTCTTGCATAAACCTGTAATTGGTTTAGAAAGAGTGTGGATGTATCCCTTAAATATATTTGTTGACTTTGAAACTATATGTACATTCCATCTCAATGAGGTTCATTTGCTCTACCGTACATTCCCTACATCTCCAAATATCCTACATGCTTTTTTTTGCCTTTTAATGCAAATATGTGCTCATCAAGTTTTATCGTGACATTCAAAGTCACAAGACAATTTAGGCTAAATTCTTACAGCCATGTGTGGTGGATGATCTTAGGTCAATCAGTCTAACTTAACTCCCAACATGCTTGTGAAAATGGATACTACTCCGAGACAGGATTCCTTAGTATTAGTTTGAAGGTAAAATATCATTGTCATCTGAGCTTCCGAAATGGAACTTTTTTGTTTTGCAGCAATCAGAAAATATGGACGTGATTTTCAAGCAATCTCTGACGTGATTGGAAACAAGTCTGTGGTGCAAGTGAAAAACTTTTTTGTAAATTATCGGCGGCGTTTTAACATAGACGAAGTCCTACAGGAGTGGGAAGCTGAGCATGGGAAGGCTGAGACAAATGGAACCAGTACCCAGAAACCTGTCAAATCCCCAGATAATACTATTAAAGTATCAGAAGAAGAAGAAGAGGTAATTTTTTTTTTCACTGGAGGACAATATACATTTATTTGCCCAAACTGAATTATAACATTAATACCTTGGTTAACTTTTAGATAACTATACTATACAGCCATGCTGTTGGAAACCGATGACTCAGATACCATCATTTAACAGTTGATGAAATTGGCATGTTCCTAAATGTACTCAGTAAAGCCAGGATGATCTGAAGTGATCAGTAATAATTGTTTAACACTGAAATACATGATGTTTGACAAAAAATATCCCAGATACTTGGTCTAAATCAAACATCGTAACTACATTTGGAAATTGTAGTTGCTGTATACATTTTCAGTTCTGGGTAGGGTTTGGTTTGGCTTAATATTCTGAGCACTCGGGGTCTTTTTTTAAAAACTTAGAGTGTGCATAGTCCTCATATCACTCCCTTCCAGTAAATACTGAATTATTGTTGTTTAGTCGCGCAGGCATGTCCAACTCTTCACGACCCCATGGACTGCATTATGCTACGCCCCCTTCTCTTGCACTGCCCCCCAGAGTCTTCCCAAGCCCACGCCCTTCACACTGACTATGCTATCTATCCATCTCATCCTCTGCCACCCCCTTCTCCTCTTCCCTTCAATCCTTCCCAGCATCACAGTCTTTTCTAATGAGTCCTCCCT
>JANHZU010005382.1:13444-23636 GCA_032468055.1 Acrochordus granulatus | reverse complement strand
TCCAGGAAAGGGCACAACTGGCACACAACACAAAGCTGTGCAAAGGTTTTCCTAGCCGCAACTACCACCTGCTCCTCAAGCAGGAGTCACAAATCCAGGAGAACCTCCAAGTGCACGCCGGGTCTCTCTAGGGCAGTGCTACCCTATCCAGAGTTAAGGATGTTAAAGACCTGGATCCTGAAGTTCCAGGCACCCAAAGCCATACAGTCTTGTCAGGGTTCAACCAAAGCCTAGAGTCTCACAGCCGACAGGCACTGTGAGAAGGCAGTGGCAGCATCACTTGGGTCACCAGGGATGGAGATGTAAGACTGAACAGGATCCAGATAATCCATCTCATCCAATATCCTCTGGGGTTGCGATGCAACAACCTTTTCCACCACCTTCCCTAAAAAGGGGAGGTGGGAAACTGGACAAAAATTGTCCAGACAGATAAGATCCAGTGTGTTTTTTTAAGGAGGGGGCAGACCAGGGCTTCCTTAAAAGGTCCCAAGAATGTCCCCTCTTGCAGTGATGAATTTATCATTGCTTGGATCCACCTGAAGTCACCGTCCTTTAACCAGTCAGAAGGGACAAGGGTCTAATTGACAAGTGGTTGCCCTAACAGCATCAAGGACCTTGCCCACTTCATCAGGTCCAACAGGATTGAAAGGTTCCCAGATAATTGGATAAGACTCCTCCCCAGTCATCTCAAAAGGAACTTCACCATGCATGGGTTCCAACTGGGACCAAATCTGAGCGACATTGTCCATCAGGTGTTCTACAAGTTCCTCTGCACAGCACTGAAGATGGTCACCCAAATTCTCCCAGCCTAGGAGAAACCAGGTAATCCTAAACAAGGCTGCCAGGTGACACTCTGTGGATGCAATAAGAGTGGCGAAAGAGTGACGTTTTGCCATTCTTATTGTCACAATGTAGGCTTTAATAGCAGCTCTAATTTGTGTTCGGTTAGATTCCGCTCTCATCTTCCTCCAGTGGAGCTCTAGGCATATCTTTACGGTAACCTTTTCAAAGCCCGCAACTCTTCTATGAACCATGGGAGGTATGGGACCTGGTGGGTTAAGAGAGGCCACACAGGCATTATCCTGCCCAAGATGTCTCCCAATTCCCTTTGGAGCCCTTTTGGATCCATCAGTCACTGTGGTGGACATCTCAAATGGGTCCAACCTCCTTGCAGAGGGGGACAGCATATGACAATCTCACAGATACCATGGAGTGATCTGACCATGACAAGGGAGATAATGATAAATCCTCCACCAGATCACATTGCCATTGCTCTGACAAGAAAATCATATCCAGCTTGTGACCAGAGTCCTGAATTGGGCCATGTACTTCTGAGCTGTCTCTGAGGCCAAACCCAGGGATGGCAGATTGAAATCCCACAGGACCATCAGCCTGGGGAACTCCACAGCCAACTCTGAGAGGCCTCCAGCAGCTCAGGCAGGAATGATTCCATGCAGCAGAAAGAGTGGTACAGTTGCAACAATCCCAACCGATCTCGTGAGCCCAGCTTCAAGAACAGGGTCTCACAGCCTGGCATTTGTGGAACAAAACCCCCGAAGGCAAAAAAAAAAAACCTCAGATGACCACTACCACCCCATCTCCCCTGCCCTAGGGTCTCACTGGTGCCAAACCTGAAACCCAGCTAGATAGACATAGAAGGGAAGACCCCCTTCTGAAGTCTGAGTAATGCCAGGTCAGCTGACTCAAGTCTGAGTAATGCCAAGTCAGCTTGCTCTTCCTCAATGATATCCCGAATGAGGGGATCTTTATTATTGACTAACCTGGCATTCACCAGCAGCAGCTGAACTGCAGGACCTCCGAAGGCATGCTGTCCCCGAGCTGGGCATGAGCATAGAGGGCTGGTACATGGCACCGATATTAAACATCAGGGGCATCTTCCCCTCTCACAGCAGCCCATTCCCATCACCACCTGTATGTAATCATCCTGCCCAGGACACGCCCCTATGACCATCCACCTCCCACCCTGATTCCTCTCCTACCAGAGCTGTAGGCTCTGCCATCCCCTTTAGACACTCACAGTCACTCAATTCACAAACACCTGAGGGAGATGGAAGAGGGATGGAGCCCCTAAGGCATCATAGCATGAGCTCTCAGTGCCAGCAGGGTTCCCACCTCTCTACACCCTTTATCCACATCCCCCAAGCTGAGCCCTCTCACTGTCCAGCCAGGGGGGGGACTCATTCATCCCAGCCTCTTCACTTGTCTCTCATTCTGAAGGGGGCCCCCCAATCAACCACCATATACACACTGGCTAGTCCCAGGCTGTCACCGTAGGAACCAATTCACAGGCTTTTCAGGGCCTTATTTCCCTTCTAGTGTGGTCCCTGCTGTCTCACCATCTGCCCCTCAAAGGGCCACACTATCCCCAGAGTCTGTTTTAATCCCCTCAGAAAGTCCACTGGGCTTTGGACAGCCTGCAGGTAAGATGAGTCCAGATCAATGTTAAGGCTTCTGGAATGTCTCTCCAGGATGAACCCCCCACACTAAAGCTGGTATCATTGAGGCCCTGGTCAACCAGGCTCCACTTCCTATCCCAGCAACAAATGGGGTTGCAGTTGCTCTCAGAAGTCATCAGTGTCCATCTCAACTGGCATGCTTCACTCTGCTCTTTTGAAATATGGGGCCACTTCAGGTACAATCCCAGAATCTGCAGTTTCTGACTCAGCTCCAAGACTGGTTTTGGCTCCAAACATCTAGTGAAACCCACCCAGTTGCTTTTATCGCCACTGCTCTCATCCCCCACAGACTCGGCCAAGTCCCTGCTCAAACTCCAGCTCCAACCTGAGTTCCAACTTTGGCTTTATTCTTGGACCTCCTCCATCTCCTTCTCCTGGGCCACCAGCCTTGCCCCTCCAACTCCACCACTGCCACCAACATCCAGTAGCTGTTTCTTAGCACCACTGAACCACCAAGCCTCCCTGCCTAGCACTGCTCCAGACAAGACTGCTCCACTACGAGGCCACCGCTGAGTCCAGCTGAGTAGCCACACCAGATACTCAAGGACCAAGCGATCAAGCCCCTGAGTGACTCCCCTTGACTCCAAGCAACTAAGGAGTCAAGTGGCCAAGGGATGCTGTGGTTCCCTGCCAAGCCTTGGATCCCAGTGAAGCTTCTCCACAACTGAGCCACTGCCCAGCCCCGGAAAACACCTGAGCTCCTCCAAACAGCTAACTGCCACTGAGTAGCTGAGCAAAGGAAGACTAGGACTACAGTTTGGCCAGCAGCCAAAGCTCAGCCAGAGTTCGGAGCACCAAAATTCACCTTGACTGAAGGGTGAAAGTATAGGAGGGGGAAATGGGGGAGACCCCCACCATTAAACTCACACAGCATTCAGGAGGCTATTGGGGCTATTGGGAGCTCCACATCTCGCGTCTGCTCCCATGCGCCCTTTTTTTTCCCTTCTCTTTTCCTTCCATTTCTTTTTTAGTTTCTATTCTTATTGATTGCAATGCTCAATGATATTATTATAAAAAATCACTTTCTTATTGTGCATCTAGATTTATCTGTCTGGTAATTTTTCCAGCTGCCTAGCTTCTTGGAGGAAGAGCAGCTCTGCTGCTAATAATTTGGCTTTGTTTTCCTAGATTAGTTCACAAACATTGCAGTACAACTGTCGCCATCCAGTACCATTTCTGTGGCAGGAAAAAACTGTACTGTGCTGCCTGCATGAAAAATAAAGCCAAAGTTAACTTGCCTGTGATCTGAATACAAAAGATAATAGTGCAGTACAATGCAGGCTCTCCTCTTTGGAAGTCTGATTCTTTTAGGCCTAAAGAAAATTTTGTCCAAAGCATCTCAGGAAACTCAAGTTATTCATACAATTATCTGAAAATTAATATTGTGCCTTTCCATTTCCAGCATAAGAACATGTAATAACCTAAAAAAAGAATTGGAATAAAAAGGAAATGCCCCAATGCAGTAATCCTCACATAGCTTTAATCAAGTCAAGTTCCTCCGAAATGGAGAGGGCTGAATTGATATCCCAAAGAAGGATGATTCACAATTTAAATGCCACCTCAAAAATATCATCTGATGCATCAGCCGCACATGTCCAGTCCTGGGCTTGGTTCATATGAGCTCAGAAACTAACCAGAGTCAGGTCCATCAGCAAATATAGTGCTGTAGGCTAGATTGGGAATAATATTTTGGAAGATGCCAATGACCAACAATTTCCATACTGTTGCCACAATTGCTACTGCATAAGCATATTTATGAAAGGACCAGGAGTCAAGTTCAATTTAGGGGAATCTTTATTTTTCCAAAAAAATCTTCATTGTTGAATTTATAAATTTTATAATACATAACATAAACAGATCTTAAGACAGGGTTTTTTAACCCTTATTTTTACATTTGCATCCTGGTTTTTTTTTCTGTCAATACATATTTTGAAAGGCAAAGATTGCCCTAAAGCAGTTTAGTCTCATGGTCAAGTTTAGACCTGTATTTAGTTCTCACCAGCTTTAGTTTTAACACCTGAATTGTTAAACCACACTGGTGTTTACACCGATGTGGGAGAAAGCTGTCTTTAATGAATCCCATTTCTGTTTCATAAAGAATTTTAAAGGTTAATTTGCAAAGAAACAAATAGGCAATCTATAAAAATGATGCATGATTAGAGTTATATTTATACCTGAGTGCCAGTGCAGACTCTGGTGGCTGTGTTTTGAAATTGTAGATTTTCTAGAGTACCTTCAGAGGAAATCTTACACAGATAGCGTTATATTAATCTGAATATAATATTTCCATTCAATTGTATGGCTAATAGCTACTGTAAAATTGTAATTTTATTGCTCATTTCCTGGATAAGAAATTAGTAAGAAATCAAGAAAACATGCCTTAGTCTAAAGGAAAATCTACAGTTCTGTGAAATGGATATTTCGGTCAATTTTGAAAATTCCCAATGAGGCTTCTTGGAAAAACGGATGAAACAGAATTAAAATAATTGAAAAGATCTGCAGGAGGCATAGGAAGAAGAGTGCTTTCTTTAAGAAGGAATGTAAAAGTGTCTTACTTTCAATCCTATGCAGATTGTGTACTTGGTTCCTTCTGTCAGCCTTTCCTACATGGGAAAAAGCATCTAATGAACTGATAATTTTTAATGCTGGGAAGACTTTTCTGCTTACATTGTCCATATCAAGATTTACCTGAAATCTGATTTTTTGTTTGTTTTGTTTTCTGTTTCATGCACCTTCTGTTCAGGAATCTGTGCTTAACATATAATTACTAGTTTCCAACTATTACTCCAGGGCAGACTCCAGGAGAAAGTGCAGGTCAGGGAGGCCTGGCGTGCTGCAGTCCATGAGGTCGCAAAGAGATGGACATGACTGCGCAACTGAACAACAGCTATTACTCCAAGAGCTTTGGTGAGCATTGTTCCCCAACATTGTGTATGCTCTAGATTATGTGTGTGACAAAACTGATTATTCATACTACAACCAATTCTAGATTCGAATTAAATAATGACTAGATTATATACTGCACAAAGCCTGGCTATGCTTCACTGTGGCTTTTGGGACAAGCTACCATTTAGTGGATTCATACTTCATACAAGCTGCCGTATCAAAACTGAATGGACGACTGGTGTAGTGTCTTACTTGAGTTCAGCCTAAGCCTTGGCACAAAACAGTCTTTATAGGAAGGTGATACACAGCAGTTGTGGTCTTTTCCAAATTGCCTCCTCTTGCAGAGACATTTCTGCTGGGACGCGATGCATAGATAGTCAGGCAGAGACAACCTGGGAATGCCGTCAGAGGAACTGCACTCAACCTACTGAAGGGTGCAGCTGCCTCAACCATTCAAGGAGGACTGCTGTGCTTGTACCAGCAGCCTCTGCAAAAGCCCCTTCCTCTATTTTATAGAACCATATCATGCAGCACAGGATGCCTAAGGTCATGCAACATAACAGCATGCAGGTCTGCTAAGCATGCTCCAAGGATGGGGAAGATATCTGGGGGAGCCAGGTGAGGGCTGCTATGCATTCTCCTACTAGTTGGAACACAGCTGTCACAGTTTTTCAGGCATCTCTGAATTCAAGGGAGCAAATGTAGATGTATTGGAAAAAGGGAGAAGGGCGCAAGGGACTTGTATTCTTATGGAAGCATAATATTTAAAAAAGGATAAATGTTTTTCTGAATATATTTATATGAGGCCAGCAAGAGATAAAGTGAGATGTAGAATAGAGGTATCATTAAAATATATATTATAGCTCAGCCTTTTTGTGGATTGTAGAGTTTTTAAGAAACAAAATTGGTCCATCAAGAAAGATTTACTAAGTTAAAAGAGGGGTTTTATAAAGATTAGCTGATGTCAGCCATCTTCTCCACAGTTGTTATGATCTAATTTTTTTTAAAGTCCTTCTCCTTCCTTTTCTCCATCAAGATGAGGAAGTTTCTAAATTGCCTTAGCAGTTATCTCTGTTTTGTTGATCATTGATGAAATTGCCAGACACAGTTGTCACCCAGGAGTCCTCAGAGGTAAGAGAGGAGAATGGGAAAGGAAAAAATCCCTAGCTAATAAGGCATAAAACACACACAAGCACAGTCTACAATTCCAACCATCAGGAGACCGTGAATTCTAGTTATGCCTTAGGCACAAAGCCAGCTGGATGACCTTGGGCCAGTCACTTTCTTCACCTAGGAAGGAGGCAAGGACAGCCCACTTCTGAAAAACTTTGCAGGGACTAGTCCAGGCAGTTGTCAGGAGTTAAAAACTGACTTGAAGGCACATACACACAAAGAGCTGGAAATGGCTGGAAACGTGGCATTGAATTTTCTTTAAGATAATTTTTCCTCTGGTGTGACCCATCATCCAGATCATCTGTTTTTCCAAAGGATTAATTAATACTTGAATAGATGAGTTTTGAGGTCTGTGAAATAATGTATTAAGCTTCTGAATACAGCAAGAAGCAGGCACTCTTAAAATATCCCACATCAGTGGTTGTGTTAAAATATCTGGGGATAGCCATTACAAGCATGGTGACTTTCAGATTGGAAGGATTCAGTACAGTACTGGAACTATAGTTCTCAGAACGGCCAACCAGATCAAACCATATTATGAAATATGCATTTTGTGAAATTGCTCATAATGCAAGATAAGTGAGCTGAGAATAGGTCCAAGAGCTTCCCGTGTTCTCAAATTTCAACAGCACTGCTTGCCCTAGTTTAATTTTTTGAGGATGAGATCACTGGATGTTTAAACTGTTTCTGTAATATTTGAGTTCATTTATAACTACATTTTTACCATATATTGACTCCTCCCCAGAAAGCCTTTTCAAAACTCTTCTTCTCTTTGTCACATTCTTACACTTGATTATTCACTGCACTTTTTCTTTGTGCTTTATTTCTTATTTTTACACATTTCTAGCTGTCCTCCCACAGTCTAAAGAGGAATAGAAGAGGATACCATCTCTTCCCTGGTTCTCTTTCCATTCAGAATATTCCAGCATAGTAATCTACTTCTGATTTTCTGTCACTGAATGACGCCCTGAATATTCTGGCTCATTAACATTCTTTGTCCAGTCCCAAATTGAAGTCATTATTGTTTCAGGCAAGCCCTGAGTAGTAGCAGTGTCTCTTAAGACAATACCCCAGCAATGCTACAAAATAAAATATTCCTATATTTTATTTTTTTATATTTATCAAATTTATATGGCTACTTGTCTCACAAAAAGTGACTCTGGGTAGTGTACATTAATTAAAACAATAAATATATAAATATACAAAACCCACAAGGCATAAGAGAGAGTGAATGGCCACCACAATAATGGAGTCAACTTAAAATTTCACTGATCCCTGGGATACCCAGGCTAATAATATAATCAGATCTTAAGGGACTTATGATACATTAGCAGGGATGGAGCTAATCTTACATGGTGGGGTGGGGGGATAAGTCAGGTATCACAGAGAAGGAACCCATGAAATATAAGTCCCTAACAGATGATGCCCACAGCATGCCTTCTCTGCCAGATCTAATGGGATTGGCTGAGGGAGAAGTGGGCCTTCAGATAATCTAGCCCCATGCTATGAAGGCGTTAAAGGTTAAAACAAGCACTTTCAAATGAACCCAGAAACAAACTGGCAACCAGTGCAGCTTGCTATATACTGAGATGGGCAACTCCTGGCCCACAGGCTGTACATGGATACCTTTTTCTTTGCCAAATATTACCAAACTGAGTATCAGTGGCGTGACTTGCCACTGATTTTTTTCCAAGATGTATCAGCCTTATTTTCAGTTTAGTATATCAAAAAGCAAGCAAAGGTCAATATGCTGAAAGCATTCCAAAAAATGGTAGCTCTGCCCTCTATGGATGACATCATTCTAGCTTTGATCACTCAACACATAGAAAGGAGAGTTCCAGCCACTAAAATGTCAACTGTTTCCGTACAGCCATACTTCTCTCTTACAGATGCAGAAAGATTCTATGTACTCATGTCCTCAATTGATGCACTTAATTGGTTCCCAGCATAATGATGCATTACAAATTCTACAGTGACATGTTGTATGTGTTCATTTAAGATGCCTCTTCACTATACTGCAGAATTTGTGCCCAAGCAGTGACATAAGTAGAACTGCAGAGGAAGCAGCTGTTTTAGGACAGGCAGAACTGTTGAACAACTCCCTTGCCCCATACCTTTATGTGCAGATGTATAGAGAAAGGAAGAAGACTTCGATAGAGGTAGGCAAGATCTATTGTGGAGCCATGAGGGGAAAACATACCTTAAGCCCAAAACAAGCAGGAAGAATGTGGAAGTGGCTCAGAGTGACATCTCCCTAATCCACTGAACTATAGGAAGGAGGTGGAGCTACAGAACAATCAGGCTTGTAAGGTGTGGTTTTATTGCCCAGTGTTTTCAAACTTGGCAACTTTCAGATGCGTGGACTTCAATTCCAAGCATGTTGGCTGGGAAATTCTGGGAGTTGAAGTCCACACAAAGTTGCCAAGTACGAAGAACACTGTTATAGCCAGTCTCAATAAAAGTAGTCTTTGTCTTCTATGGAGTTGATTCCTGCTCTGGTCTACCTGGTGGGACTGACATCAGGATGGGACTAATATTTGGCTGCAGAAATATGAACAGCCATTAGATGGCAGCAGATGCTAAGAGGTTTTTTGCATTTCTTTGCTGGCAGGTCAAATGGTCATCCAGATTTTTGCAGGCCAAATACAAGGGCCCTGCAGGAGCCATAGTGGAGGAGCACTATGGAAGAAAGAAGGAAGTAATAGAAAAGCCATTACTGTTATCCTCTTCTTCTCAACTGCTGTTCCTCTATCAGCTGTCACTTCAGCAGCAATAGGGATCAGAGGCGAAGCCCTCAGAGATCTAGCAGATTCCCTGGAGACCTCGGCTGGCTGCTCTTTTTCCTTCCTGTCTGCATAAAGGATCTGGCTTGCAAGAACCCAGATGACCAACTGATGTCCACAAACAGATACAGTAAATTCAGCTCTGCCAATCTGAGAGGTGTGCCTCATGGCCTCCACAGGTCTAGGGATAGCTAGAAGGGATTTCATTTCACATGTTTGGAAAATACATGTGAAGATCATACATAGATAGAAAATTCCACAGATTGCCCACAAAAAATGAGGACAGACTTGTTTTTTGCAGCACAATTCCTTTTGAGCAAAAATTTTCCGAGGAAGAAAAATAATAGTGTAATTGTAGAAGTATCTATTTTAATATCATTTACACTCAATTAGGTCATACTCTTTTCTGATTAGAACCAAATTTCAAAATTTTGGAGCAAAATTTTGACAATTGATAATGAGTTCAGTGTGGGAGAATCTGTAAATTTCACATTATCTTCAGCAAAAATTGCCTAGTTATTGGTTCAATAATAATCATTCTGCATTATAAATCAAATACTCTCCTATATGCAGTTGTTTGGCTGGAGGCTTGTGTATCTTCAAGCACTGTCATCACCTCTATTTTTCCTTTATTTTCCACAGGAGTCCAAAAGAGTTTTTCTGTCTTTTAACATTGTAGACCAATACAAAGAGGGATACCCAAAGATCATAAAAATAGTTCTGGCTAGAATTCAAGTCAGAGAATTGGCTCAGGCCTGTGGGCAACTTAGTCCAATTTTCTGCTTCATGCAGAAATAATCCGCAATCAGATGGAGTGGGTGCGGCTAAGAGCAATGTGAACCGGGAATCTCCAGCAAAAAGTGCCAGAACAGC
>JANHZU010005381.1:8660-21342 GCA_032468055.1 Acrochordus granulatus | reverse complement strand
GGAGACAGCAAGAGAAGAGAAAGAACTGGAGAAAATCACAAAATACAAAGACCTGCAGATAGAAATAGAACAACTGTGAGAAAAGAAAGCAAATCAATATAATAGACTCCTTGGGCGCAATCATATAATAGACTCCTTGGGCGCAATCCCAAAAGAATTGGAGAACTGGAATATCATCAGCATTGACCAAATCCAAACTAAACATCTGGCTGACTGTGCACAGACCATAATAAGGATAATTTCACATTTAATACCATCAAACAACAATATCTGCCTATCTCAGGTTCTTAGGAAGGACTCAATAGGTGAATAAAAATACCAAATCCAGTCTAAACATCTGTCTGACTGTGCAAACAACCATAATAATAATAATAATAAAAACTTACGGCCTCTCTCCTTGGTGGTTGGCCATCCAACCCTGGATAACACTGTCTCGCTGTTGGCCATTTCAGGGCTTGGGACTGGCATGGAATACTACAGAGACTCCCAAAAGATTAATTGACCCCAATCAGTCTTTCATCATAATTATCCATCTATTAATTCCCAGACATTTATCAATCCCGCAGATAGTCCCATTGACTCTGTTCTAGAGTAATTTAAATTTTAGCATTATAAGAACACAGGGAGAAAATAACACTTACTGTGGCTATTATACTGAAAACACTGTCATTATATAATCCCTAATAACATAATTATCTTGTTTCTTTTACCTCTGCAGGCTGTATATACCTCTATCAAGAATGAAAAGCTACAGTGGGCCATGTGAGTATCCCTATTTAACATCTGTATGAAAAAAAATGTCTTAGAATAATGTTATTATCTTGCCTGTATTTTTTAATTTCTACCTGTTTATTTTCAATCCAAAATACCACCCAATATAAATAAAATGTGCTGCTGTATGCTTTACATATTGTTCTAGACCCCTGCTACAGTTTGTTGTAATTGTGGAGTGGATCATATGGAAGAAATAGCTACCTTTTTAGTGGGTGTAGCCATCTTTCTGAAAAAAATACTGAAATAATCCTGAACTGGATAATCCTGAAGTATTTATTATGTGAATATAGTGTACTTGTAATTCCTTTGAATAAATCAGATAATTCATAAAGAATTTTTAATATCAATCATTCCTGTTTCCCTCTTGATAAAAGGCCCATCCATATAGCCTCTTTACCCAACATGAAGACATCCCTTTTATCTCATTGTTGGCCAAATAATAATTAGCAATAATTATTATCAAATAATTATTATTTTATTAATAATTATACAATTATTACATAAGGAATGCAGTGGCCAAGCAGTTAAGATGCTGGGCTTGTCAGCCAGCAGATCGGCAGTTTGAGACCCAGGTGCTGTCATGAAAGAGGTGAGCTCCTGTTACTTGCCCCATGCAAAATGCAAACAAATAAATAGCAAACCAGTCAATCCTACAGGAAATCAACCCTGATTGCTCCTTGGAGGGACAGATACTGAAGCTGAAGCTCAAGTACTTTGGCCACATAATGCGCAGGGAGGACTCATTAGAAATGACTGTGATGCTGGGAATGATTGAAGGGAGGAGGAGAAGGGGACGGCAGAGGATGAGATGGATCAATAGCATAGTCAGTGTGATGGGCGTGGGCTTGGGAGTCTGGGAGTCTGGGAGTCAGTGCAAAACAGGGGGGCCTGGCAGTCCATGGGGTTGCAAATAGTTGGACATGACTGCGCAACTGAACAACAACAAAGAAAATATTGGGAACAAGGAAGCTATTTTTAAAATTAATTGATGAAATTAATGCAATCAATAGTCAAAACAAGTTTAGTTTTAAAAGAAATCCATGTGTTGCTGAAGCAGATTCCTTTCAGCCTTTCCCACCTTCTGAACAGTGCTTCTGTTTTTATTTAACCCTGGTGGACAGTTGAAGCCCTTTTGCAGATTTAATGAATCGGGATCAAATAAGACATAAACTATTTTGAAAGAATGCACAAATACCTTAAAAATGTAAATGAAGTTCATTTTTGTCAAAGTGAATGACAAAATGACACTTGGGAGTAGGAATAAGCTGCTTCACCTTGAAGATTAATTAGTTACTTAGACTAAGATCCTCCCAAGTTGTATAGCATACTGGGCAGCAAGGGATCTCTAGCGTTTTTGATCTTGGGCAAAAACTTGTCTCCCATGTGATGTTTAGAGTCTTTAGATCTTTTATAAATGTTCTTTGCCATGTGATTCAAGGGTGTTCTCTTGGTTGTTTGGCATCAGGAGGGGTCCATCTCATTGCTACCTTGGGAATTCATTTGTTCTCCATATGAAGAATATGACCTGTGAATTGGAGTCTTCATGTGCGACAATGTTATGTAATTTGCATGAGAAACTTTTGGAGCACTTCTTCATTGATAATGTGGTCAAGATAGTGAATTTTTAGGATTTGGTGGAGGCTTCTTTGTTGAAAGATGTTGAGATTAATTAATACTGACTAATTAATTAGAGACTAATTAATTCTCTGATACAGGATTTTGAATGACATTATTATATGTCTATTTTTTTATTCTTATTTTATATTTATGTAAATTGCTCAGAGTCAATTTTTACTGGTATGGCAAGCCACAAAGAGTTGCTTTGAATTTGGTGGCATATACATTTAATAAATAAATAAATAAATAATATGCCCTGCAAATAAATAAATCAACCTGTATGAATACTCCATGTTTTAACTGGTGAAAATGTATGGCAGAGACCATTGTTGCCCATTTATGTCTATTTCTCAAGTATTTGTAGCTTAAAGAAATCTTGGGGCAGACACAGATTACTGTTTTTCTAAGTGCAAAAGAACAGATTGCTTGTTAACACCATGATAATAAATGATGTATGAAAGAAACCAGTACCTAAATTCCAAGGCACAGTAAATATGAATTATAAATCACTTATATAAAATGAACAGATCAGTACCAGTAATAACATCATAGTAATCATGCAAGAAGAGACACCTTGACAATCAGCAATAACACAGCCCATCATTTTTTTTCTTTAAAAACAAGGCTTTTTTAAAAAAAAAGAGGGCAAAAGATGTTTTCCTTTCTTAGTAAGAGCCTGGGGCTTATAATGAAATTTATGCAGAATTATAGCACAGTAGAGAGATGATGCCTAGAGATAGATTATTCCATTTCTCTAAATGGAAAGCAAATATTACTTTAGAAGGTGTATTTGAGAAGGACAGATGAATTTTTTCTGAAGCCCCCTAGTGCTGCTGCTAATGAAGGGTGTATTAGAGAAATAGAGAAAATCAGAAAGCTTTCCTAGGCTTTTTTATACATGTATTATTTGGTAAAGCTTGTTGTTCTTTGATACGTTCTTACAAAAAGGGAGGAAAAGTAAAATCTGCTTCATTATATTTTTCAAGCACCAGGCTGGCATGTACAAACAAAATTATCCATGTTTTTTAAGAAGCTATATAATTTACCCCATGCAGAATAGCATTGGCTTTTATGCAGCATTAATTCCATCCTTTAAATAGAAGAAAAGGATGATTCACTTCCATGAGCCCACCAGTAGAAACTTGCATTGGCCCCAAGGCTCTTATAGAGCTTATGTGTTATAACAAAGTCCTTTGCCAAAATGGCAAGTGGCTTGTTGAAAGGTAATTCCCTCCCTCAGTGCAGCTTCTTTAGATTAATGTTGCTTTGTCAGACAAGTTCATAAATGCCTTTAATAAGATAATGGCTCAACTGTACACATAGAGCTTATGAATGAATGATCAACCTTTAAGCCAAATTTTAGTTTTGTTTTCTGCAACACATAATTAGTAGGTTCTTTGCATTGAAGATAAAACACCTCTACTGGAGAAAGATCTGACTCTTCGGAGATACAGGAATATGGAAATTCCTGTCATATCTGTTTATTGGAAAGTAATGTTGCTTGTATCTGTGTGGGAATATTAGACACCAGTGATCTACCTCTAAGGATTGTTGTAAACAAGAAAACCCTTTACAGATTACATTTGCCAGATAGTTTAGCACTTGTGGAGAACTGTTTCACTTATAATTTAACCCTAATCTCTGCAGGCATTTTAGCAGTGCTGCTTGAGTAGAATATCCAGTTTCATCATAAATGCTGTTTGTTGAGGAACATAATGTTTGTTTTACTTTGTTTGTGTCTTTTCCCTCTTTAATTGCCTTTGATTCTTTCAGGGCTTTAAGGGAAATTTAGAATTGCAAATTGGAAAATAGAATTCACAATGTTAGTTCTGTAAACAAAAAATCCAATTCAGCAAAGACAAGATGAGGAAGGGAGGAAATCTGCTTTGGATCAGTGGCTCTTAAACTGGGGATAATTTGGAGATATTTTGGGTGTAATGGAGCAATTTGTAACTGTTTGTTTGTGATAATGAATAAATTGCAATTGGTTGTTTGTAAGAAAAGGATCCAGTTTTCTCACTAGGTCCTTTAGCAAAAAAAAAATGAAAAGTATCTAATACAGAATAATGATTTGTAGATCTTTGAGTAGCAAAAGGCTCAGTTGGCTCAGAATTATAACATGAGTGGAGGCATTCCACTCAGGAAGACTGTGGGTCACTTTTATCTTTTGTCCAGCCAACAGTAAGATTAAAGATTTCTGAGGTATCACCCTCCACTCATACAATTTGCTTCTACAAGTATGTTGTTTATTGTATTAATGTTCTCTTATTCCACCAAAAACTGAATTTAAGATCCAGGTTGCCTTAATTGCCTCCTGGGCAATTATGATTTAGCTATTACTAACATTCCATTTAAAAATTTTCCATGCTTCTATGTGCAGTGAAATAAATTGTAGGGATTATGTGAATGTAATATATTTTGATTTAACAGATTATCTCATGATATTCCAGTTAATAAGTATCAGCTAAGTGGATGTCTGTTAAGTACTTCAGAAGTAGTTTTAAAAGTGATAATGCTCATTAAACTGCCTGGGATATGAGCTCAGTCCGATTCAGCAATTATTAATGACAATGAAAATATGGAGGAACCACTGACCAGCTTTGCAGATAATATAAAAGTAGGTAGAATAGCTAAAAGATGGGTGCAAATTTTAAAATTGTCTTGTTATATTGGAGCAGTAAGCTGAAAATACAAATTTAAATTTGGAAATGAAAAGTTTAGGAGAGGAAAACAAAACTACAAGTATAGAGTTGAAGAGATGTGGCCATGCAAGAGGACATTTGAAAAGGATCTCAAATTGTAGTCAGTCACAAACTAAATATGGGTCAGCAACATGATATATCTGTTAAAATGTTCACTACAACTTTAGAATGCATCAGTCATTTCCAAACTACATTAATAAATTGTTCCACTGTGTCCCATATTGGTTCAGATCACTATTTTGAAAGCTGTGTCTGGTTTATCATAAGAATACAGAAAAGTGCCATGTTTAAATTTCCTAGAAAAGTGCCATGTTTAAATTTCCTAGAAAAGTGCCATGTTTAAATTTCCTAAACACATGACATCATATTTTAAATAAGATTCAGAGAAACTAAAACAAATACATAGGATTAGAAATGAGAGACTGAGTCTTGAGCAGCCTGAAGTGAGATACGGTATCATTTTCAAGCACCTGAAGAGCCACAGAATAGAATGTTACAACTGTTCTACGTTATCCTCTGATGCGGGATGCAGAATAATGGTGTTAGGCTACAAGAAGGCAGATTTTAGTTGACTGTTAGTAAAAGCTTCCTGGTAGAGTGATTCAGCAGAGGAACCAATTACCAAGGAAGAGAGAGAACTCATCCTTCCCTGGATGAGTTCCAGAAGAACTGCACAACCATCTATCAAGAATGCTTTGATCTGTACTTAAAACTTGGCTTGAACTTCTCCATCTCTTTGGCAACATGTTTCCGGAGATTCTGAATAAGAAAGATACAACATTCAAGTCACTGGGGGCTGTCCTGTTCCTTGTAGTTTTGTGTGGCTCTCCTTCATCTCAGGGACACTTAAGAATTTGGAAAATGAAATATCCTACTTAACATGCAAGATTAAAGTGAAGGGTTCCCCTTCCAGTCATGTCTCACTCTAGGGGGTGGTGCTTATCTCCATTTCATAAACTAAGAACCACTTTTGTCTGATCATGTGGCCAGTATAACTATATGCCAAGGCTCACAGAATGCTGTTATCTTCCAATCAATTTAGATGATACCTATTTATCTATTTAGTTTCATGTTTTCGAACTGCTAGATTGGAAGGAGCAAGGGCAGATATCAGGAGCTCACCCCATTACGTGGCACTTGGGTCTCAAACTCATGCTACTGACCTTCCAGCTAACAAGCCCAGTGTCTTAACCGCTAGGCCACTGCACCCCTAACATGCAAGATCAGTATTTGTCTATCTACAGGTACAAGACAGCTCTCTGTAGAATGTGCTAGTTTTAAAGGGAAATCAATCCTTAAAAATTGGGAGAAATAATTATTAGCTGAGCATGGTTCAACTTTCATAAAATTTACACTAATCAGCTAATAAACTGTCACTGAAAATAAAAAAAACCTCTGAGCTGTATGTGAATTCTATGGCGCAGTCAAGAATACTTTAATATAACTCTGTATTGAGCAGGGAGTTGGTGTAAATGATGCCTTCCAACTCTATAATTTGACAACATTCAAAACAATATTTCTTTTTGTGTTATATCTTAGTATAATTTTAAAAGAAATGTTGCAAAAATGAACAATAAATACTTAACTTACAAAGTGTTATTGAAATAAAGATTGTTATGAAAAAATGTGTTAAACATTACAATTCAGAGAGATCAATCTTATGTTAATTTGAGGTTTGTCTTGGGGAAAATATTTATTTTATTTATTATTATTGATTAGCCGACAGGCCATACAAGATACAGAATAAAAGACAAAACAATACACAATAAAACCATTACATTCTAAAAGTATCATATAGGAAATGGGTTAAATGAAAATAATAAATATTAATATAATATCATATACCTTTGTCACACCTACAATTTACATCAATCAAACCCACATATGTAGATCTCAATTGTTTTATTCAAATAAAGGGCTGTGTTATATGTGATTTTTGCATTCTGACTGCACATGAAGTATGTTGTTTCAATACAAGGGTCCTGATAGTTCATTCATTGAATGTGTTGCCCAAGAAACCAGTCTCTCTTTCTTACAGAGTTGACAATCAAATAATATATGTGTAATGGTCTTCTGGTGCTGGAGTTCCATAGATACATATGTGGTCATTGTATGGAACTTGGTTAAATCATCCACATTTAACCATTGTGTCCAGCTGCTCAAATCTTGCATATGTAAAAAACATTCTAAGGTGTTTCTTAGAATGTTTAAAACATTAGGCATTTCTATCTTTAGATATTTAGCAATTTGAAAAGTATGTTCATAGTGGCCCATTCATTTTAGTGTGCAAACTTTACTGAGGGTGACTATATCTTTCTGTGCATCAATATCCAGGATTCTTTGAGCAGCAGTTTTTTTCTCTTGAACTCCAATTGTACAGGGAGACCCCAGTTCCTAACATAATTTGTCAGTTGTGTGACCCAAGGGCCTTTGATTGAGATTTTATCTGTTCTAACAGACAGAGTTTTGGGAGTTGGTCAGATTCCATGAAATTCATTTTGTACCAATAATTATATACCCTGATTTTAGACAGGGAGAAAATTGTGTGTATTCCCAATTCAGCTCTAACTGCAGTAGCTGAAGTCCTTTTATTCACACCCAAGATGCTTTACAAGTGCTGTGATTGTGTTTGCTCTAGTATGATACTGTTTAGGCCCCAAAATTCAGTCCCATATAAAAGCATGGGGGGATCTTGGCCTTATATACTTTAATGATTGGGGTTAAGTTATCTGGGTAATTGTGGTTTTTAATTTAAAGAGTAGATTAACTTGTGCCCTTTCTCTAAGTGAGCAATTTTGAGTCTCAATCTTAGAGAAGATTACCCCCAAGTAAGGAAAGGTATTGACTTGCTTTATTGGCTCTCATCTAATCTCCACCTCTGGCTATGGTGTAGTTTTCTAAAAACCATGATTTTTGATTTTGATTTATTAATTAGAGAATTGTTCTGACAATAGGAGCCCAGTCTTCTTAACAACCTATGCTACCCACTTGTGAATATGATGATAATATGTCATCAGCATATAGCAAGGTGTTAGAATGTGTATTTAACACCTTAGGCATGTGTGCTTCAGGATTGTTCGCTAGCCTTGGTAAGTTGTTAACATACAGATTATGTATACATACAAGTATGCATCCTTGCCCCTTTGTGAGTATTGATCATGTTTGTCATGGGTCCATTAACTCAAACCACACTCTCAAACAAGTGGTTATATACAGGGCTTTAATTAACACCAGCAGTCTGGGCTCCATTTTAAGGGTAATCAATTTATTTCATAATAATTCTCTGCTTACTGTATCAAATGCTGCACTAAAATCTATAAAGGCAGCAGGCAACCGTTTTCCCTCACTGACGTATTTTGTAATTAGATGGTTCAAGACAAAGCAGTTGTCAATAGTGGATTGGCTCTGTCTAAACCTGTTTGTTCTTCTGCAAGGATACACTTTTCATCTCTTCAGTCTCAACTTCAGGAAGAGCCTGGCATATATTTCATCCACAATATCTATTAGATTAATGGGGCTGTAATTGCTAGGGTTCTTTTTATTTCTTTTTTTATATATAGGCACTACTATTGCCAACTTCCACCTAACTGGGGTATGGCAGTTGTTATTTATATGTGTAAATAACCTGCCAATAGTGAAGTCCACCAGTTGGAGTACTTTTTGAATAGTTTATTTGATAAAAAAATCCCTCCCCAAGGAATTTATTACTTTTCAATCCTTTTATGATATATTTGATCTCATTTTCTGATACTGGTGGCTAAAGGGATAGATATTCAGTGGGCAATAGATCACTACTTAGAGACTGTTTCTCAGAAGGTTCTGAAAGAGCAAACAGGTGATGATAGTAATCGTCCCATTCCCCAGCAGAGATTGGTATATTGTATGTGAATCTATGTTATTTCAGGATTTCAGCAAATGAGTGCCGAAATACAGCCAAATTGTGGCTTTATGTTGACAGCTCAAGTCCTGACCAGATTAAAATGGCATAGCTTTTTTCTTTAATTTTATGATTTTTTTATATTTAATTCTCAGCAAACAGCATCTTAAGTTGTATATGTTTAGAGGCATGTTTCTGAATAAGTGTCATTGCTGCCTTCAATTTCTTTTTCAACAGCAGGCATTTTGAAAAATAATTGAATTTAAAATTTTTGAAAACCAAGTAGATTTACGTGTATAAATTATTTTGGTTATTTGGAGGATTTGGTTATTCCATGTTTCTTCAACATATTGCACAAATTAATAAATGCATTGGAAACTGACTGCCAGTTAGCTATGGGTGACTGGATTATTAAGGCCCAACTACCAACGTTCTCTGATTTAACGGTATTTAGTACTGCTTTAATATCTACTTTGGACCATATTAACCTTTTATTTTGACTCATGTCTGTGTTGTTAGTAACCCACCTATCAGCCATGTTATATGATCTTAAGTCTGAGGGACCCCAAAATTTCATACTTACTGGCTGATTATTGCTTTCTCTTCTTGGGTAGACAATGACCTCTGAAAAGAAGTCGGCTTTACCTTTTGATACACAGATGAGATCTAACACACTGCTTGAGTGGGTTGAGTGAAATGTGTCTGGGTATATATAATTGTTATCCTTGCTACCTAATATTTGGAAATTGCATTTAAAAATCTGTGATATTTAGATCAGCTGTATTATTTTTGTTATCTGTTGAAAACCATTGTGATTGTCAAAAAAATTCATTTGGAAGTCCCCTATGTTGAGCAAGATCAAAAAGGGATTGGAAGACACCAAGTAATATGATTATGGCTTGAGTATGCAAGGTAGTTAACCCCTCCAATATTATTTCTAAGAATATCCAGTAAACTGAGTAATAAGGGGATATATGTGGGGGAATATAAACATTTAGCCGTATCAACTCAAACTCTCTATGCTAAATTTCTCAGCCAGTATATGTTGGAGTTTATCCTCATTATATAATTTTTCACCCTGCCATTGCAGTTCTTCCTTAACAAGAATACATAAACCCCCAGAGGCTCCCCGTTTATTCTTTAATTTCTGAGCTGAGGTGTAGAGGCAGTGAAAACCTGGGAATTGTACTGTTCATCCTTTCCAGCTAACCAGGTTTCTTATAAAGCTATTATTTCAAAATCGGAAAGGAACCTCACCAAGTCACTGTTGACAGATTCTCTAGCCAGCTATGTTCCGGGTGACAATCTGTATAAAGGACAGAATGTTCTGGGTGAGGTGTCTGGGTGGAAGGTGAAGATTCAGACAAACAGTTTGTTTCTGAGGCTAGAACAATAGTGTCAGTATCCCTCTCCTTTTTTGACTGCTGGGTTTGTGAGCAACTGAGGACATTGTGAGGACTGTTAACAGAGAGCTGCCCCAATTCAGGGCTGTTATCAATATTGTTGGTTTGCAGTTCTGAGTGATTATCTACTGAAAGGTGTTTTGTCTCATACAAATGCTGCATCATCTCCTGGGGATCTTGATCAGAGTGGATGACATTGATACCATTCAGTGGAGCTTGCCTTGCAGGGATTTTATCCAGTGGCTTTGGGCACTGAATTGGTAGTCATGTTGCTCTATGACATTGGGGTTGGCAAGAATCCCCCTCCCATCCTCTGATTTGTTACTGAGGACCCAGTAGAATATCCTGGTGTGAGTAATACCTACTATTACTCACACCAGTAGGGTATTACTACAGTAATACCCTACTGGCCCAAAGGGGTCTGGACTGCTATTTTTTATAGGGCCATTTTCAGACAATCCATTGTTCACTGTCACTGAGAGGGCAGTGAAAGAATAAGCATTTGCAGTCACAAGATCTGAGTCACAAGACTCAGCTGTGATGATTGTAATCAAGAAGGTTTTCTTCAGATCTTCTAGCTTAAGCAGAATTTTGTCTTGATCTTTTCTTGGTAAAGAGCCAAAAGCATTAATGAAGCCTGCTTCAGTGGGGTCAGAAGCATCTTCATCAAATAAGGCTGGCTGACTCCCACACATTCACTCTCTCAGGGCTGGAGGTGGAGCAGCAGCGATCTTGGGATCTGGCATATTAGCAAATAGAGGTTTAACTTTTTTTTTCACAGAAGACTGGTGGGGAAAATTTGAAAGAGAGCTAAATACATCCTCATCTTAAAAAGCATCAAAGGAATGGTGGATTGCTTCAAAGACAAAGACATACGCTTCTGATTTGGAGCACCTGGAAACCATTTAACAGCACATGGATCTATATGCCCATGTTGGCAATGAAGAAGCTGACCCAGAGAAGTTACAATTGCTCTCCAAGTATTCCAGCATCCAACATTATGTTTATTCATATAAATACTGAGAGCAATCTATTGTGTTTGCAATGAGCACTTTGATATAGAGGAAAATACTTTGTGTACTTCCAGGATTATGTGTAAATTCCCCAATCTTTGCCTTGTCAAGAAATAGAGTTTGAACTGTGCTTTTTATCAAAATAACTTATTCTTTGGCTGCTTGTTCTTTATCAGTATACTTGCCCAGAGTGTCAGGCTTATCCAAGTCTGTTACAAGAGCTTTTGTAGGAGTAGAAGAACTAAATTCTTACTTTTGAACAAAATTTCTATAACACCTCTTAATACATCCAGCTCATGTTTTATGGCTGAAACCTATTTGAATATTGAAATAATAGTTTGCTCCATGAGCTGGCATTGTTTTCTCATAAACTCCATTGAGTTTTCCCATGGGAGTCTCTCTATATTCTGATTTTGCTTATTACTTTTAGGCTTAGTTTCAAGTCTCTTGTGGCAGATATTTGGACTAGTTTCTTGAAATGGTGATATATTGGGAGAACCCATACAAGAGTTCTGGCTCCCATTTAACTCTTCCCTGATGATTAGGGAAAACTCTAATAGTTCTTGTTTTTCAACTCTGATTGAAGGTCCCACTCTAATGCTTCAAATTTATTGGAGGAGGGAAGGTTGTTTTACTTACAGTTTCCTTCGTGGGAAGTGATCCTCAATTCTTGGTTGTTTTGCAGATTTCAGTAGAGGGAGATGACCTGGATTCACACCATGATGTTTCTTTCTTTCCCCATATCTATCAGTTCTACACAAAGTTCTTTAACTGTGTATTTATCTTGCTGAATTGCAGGAAGGCTCTCCTTGTTCTCTGGTACAGTTACAGCCCTGGAATTTTTTCAGCTCTTTCTAAATGTTGCAGCTTCCAATAAGGTAGCAAAAAGGAGGTATTTAAATCAATGGAATAAAAATATAATTATAAATACTTTTCCAGAAGAGCTCTTTACAGTGGTTCCTGTTCGCCATGTTGGTTCCTCCCCTGTCTTAACTTACAATTTACCAGCAATCTCTAAAAAATGGCTAAAACATTCATGATATATTTCAGAACAGTTGGTAATATGCTGCAATAATTTGCAAATACTGTATATTTAAAGCAAGATAAGATAAGAAGAAGAAACAATGGTTTATAACTAAAGGAGGAACCACTGTTGATGTTAATTGGATTCCATCTTTCATTCTATGACTTGCATGTTTGCAATGTTATTCTTTTTTCCACCTTTCCTGAAGCAAGATTTAGGGAGAAAAACAAATGCAAGGAATCATTCTAATTTTATATACATAAAACAGTTAC
>JANHZU010005380.1:56930-67511 GCA_032468055.1 Acrochordus granulatus | reverse complement strand
AATGAAATGGAGCAGGGCTAGTGAACATGATTGCTCTAGTCAAGCTAGCACCCATCAGGAAATATTAGTTTTGACATATAGTTGGGAAAGATAGGCACAGCTTCCCTTTCCAGAGGGTAAAAAAAGTAAAGATTTCCCCTTTCAGTCATGTCTGACTGTAGGGGGCAGTGCTCATCTCCGCTTCATAGCCAAACAGCCAGCTTGTCCGAAGACGCTTCCGATGTATGGCGCCTGATCTCAAACTTGGGCTGCTGACCTTCTGGCCAACAAACCCAGCAACTTATCTGGGTGTATAAAGAATGGCATCGTGTGTTCTTGCCCTTGAGAAACATTCAGTGTTTCTGAATGTTTCTGAATACTAGTGTTAAGGAAAACTGGTCATGCGGATCACACTTTAGTGCAGGTGTGTCCATCTATGACAACTTTAATATCTGTGGACTTCAACTCCAATAATTATGCTGGCTAAGGTATTTTGGGAGATGAAGTCCACACATCTTAAAGCTACCAAGGTTGGATAACCCTGCTTTAGTGTCTGGAATTCAGAGTAAAAACTAATAGGAAGATTGAACATAATCATTGAAGTCCTCTCTTTTGGTCAACTGACACCACCCTTTTTTAGCATAAAACAGGAAGAAAGTTGGGTTACTCTATGGAAGAAAAAAAATCAGGAGGACTCTGGTAGCACTTTTTTCCAATGAATACATTTTATTAAAAGGCATACATTTTTATGAGCTGCAACTCAATTCATCAGAAGCATCCTTCTGACTGGTTTCTTAGGATACTTAATCATTATAAATGAAAGGGGAAACAGGAGCAGGAAATAATACAAACTGCTTTCAAAGACACCCATCATGCACCATATCCATAGGGGGAAATATTAGAGGGCAAAATTGTCAAGCACATCATAAAGAAGAAAATATATCACTCAGCCAAAGTTCTTTAGGGAGAAATGTATTGTAGAAAAAAAGAAAACCTTTCACAGTGCTAATGAATGCAGAAATAGCACAGATCCTGAATATGAGACACAAATATATTTCACTTGTGCTATAGCAGCAAAAGTCAGGTTATATATCTAATATACAATAGCAAGCAGGATTTATCCTAATTCCTTTTCAGTGACCGTACTGTCACCTCACAAGTTGCACTGTAATTACACGGATTGCTGTTGGACTTTTGCTGTTATTTGAATGTTGTTTGTATGTATGGATTTACCAAGCATTTAATTTTTAAAGTGTTAATTTTTTTTAGTTTTAGTTTGTATTTTATTTTGTATGCCTTAAATATTTTATTAATCTTTGAACTTTTACCCAACCATTAAGAGATTTTTGTTTTGCATTTCCAAGCTTTTAATATCAGGTATGGTTAGGCAACTTTAAAAAGTTTCTCATATATTACACAATTCATAATGAACTTTAAATATCACATACTGACTTTAATATGTATTTAAATATAGGTTTAATGAGGAATATTGGTACTTTTAATAGTGTCACCATTAGCTACTTGCTTGCTTGCTTGTTTATTTATTTAATTTATGTGCCATCAAATTCAAATATGACTCTCGGTGGCTTACAATAAAAACATAACAATATATAATAAAAACAATTAAAACCAAGAATAAATCTGTTTTCCAAACATTCCTCTTTTGTAATCACATAAGTAGGCTACTGTGTCTCTTTATAAAGTATATTTAATTTTGTAAATAACATGGTCTGGGGAAGAAATTAAAAATCATCTTTATTTCAGTCATAAACCAGCGTATAACTAATAACATAACAATTACATTAAATAGAAATAAAAAAGTCATAAAATTCATCTGTAATATTGTTGTTTTGAATCATTTAACACAAAAAGTATATTCAGCTCTTTTAACTATGAACCATATTAGTACACTAAATAAAAGCCAATACTAATTGTGAAAAGTATAAACAGCTCATTATCTTGTTAAAATAAATGATCTGTCTGTGCTGCAATTGTTTAATTCTGTTTCTTGCCGAGTATCTAAGAAGAAACTGGCTTAAACTGAAGACAGCCAAATTTCTCCCAGCAAATTCAATAGTTCTGCCTGATTTGACATGAATATTATGTTCCCTTTGATCCTGCTTTCAATAGTGCCTGTAGGGTTAAGGAGAGTCCATTAAAGGAGAATTAAAATTCTCCACAGGTATGGTTTTGTTCTAGGGAGGGTCAGAACCATATTCAGCTAAGCACAAACACTGTCCTTTCTCTCTTCAAACTTTTCCTTCATCACAGGTTGGGACAAAGATTGCAGAACAATTCCGATCTTTGTTCACTTTCTGTTCTTATCAACATTAGCATTATCAACTTAGCTCACTGTTCTATTTTAGAGATGTAAATGAGATATTTTTGCACGTGTTTAACACAATGAAATTCTTAAAGAGCATTTAACTTCTCTGCTTGTAGCTGTCTTGTGTGATGCACCATATTCTAGAACATATTCTAGAACAATGAAATGTTTTCGAGCTCCGCCATGGTTCAGCCCATTGGGCCTTCTCAGACAGGAAGTCTTCCTGCTTGCTGCAACATTTGCTTAAGTTACAACAGTTCTCCAGATTGTAATAATTTTCAATAGATTGTTTAGTTCTAATTTGAACTTACTGTCTCAAACTACATTTCTGGCTCCAGTTGTAGCCAGAAATACATCATGGGATATGTAATACATTGTTTGTTCTTCATT
This sequence comes from Acrochordus granulatus, assembly GCA_032468055.1. NCBI lineage: Eukaryota > Metazoa > Chordata > Lepidosauria > Squamata > Acrochordidae > Acrochordus > Acrochordus granulatus. The sequence continues at coordinate 64,816 of JANHZU010005380.1, read as the reverse complement.
TCAAGTATTGACTTTGTTTTATTAAAGCAGATGTCCTCCAAATATTTTTCAGTTCCAAATTCAAGAAATATTACAGGTATTCATTACTTAATGACCACAGTTAAGACTAGAATTTTGGTCATATCTGTGATAAGTGAGTCACCATGCGATCTGACCCAATTTGATTACCATAATTGTGGTTACATGAGTCATCATGTGACTTTGCAACAGTCATAAAGTAAGTCATCACAATTACTCAGTGAACTTCGTGATTGATAAGAAAATCTATTTTTCTGAATGGAAAAACAGATTGCAAACTTTGGTCATATGACCAGCGGGAGGCACCATATAATGGGGTGAGCTCCTGTTACTCACCCTAGTTCCTGCCAACCCAGCAGTTTAAAAGTATGTAAAAATGCAAGTAAATAAATAGGTACCACTTAAATTGGTGGGAAGATGACAGCGTTCTATGCACCTTGGCATATAATCATGCCGGCCACATGATAAGGGAAATGTCTTTGGACAACCTATGAAATAGAGATGTGCACCACCCCCTACAGTCGGACACAACAGAAAGGGGAAACTTTTACCTTCACTTTTTTATGCGTCCCAAAACATCTTTTATTATTACTCAAAGGGCTTCATCCAGGAAGTTGCCAGCCTCAGGAACTCGCAGTCATTCAACCATCTGAGGTTGTCTCAGCAGATAATCAGCAGGATCAGATGTGACAAGATGCCAGATCCTGATCAGGCACCTACTCCTAAAACACAACTTCAGGGAGCTCCCCCAAAGGTGATCTGCATTGCTCCTTTAAAAGCACATGCTTATAAATGAGCCACACTTGTGTTTGGCTGATGTAAGAACATCTGCCAATGACAGCCATTCCATTGGAAATAATTTCACATCTTTGTTCCTTGCTTCCTGCTTTGCTGTGCTCATTGACTCTCAACTTGGAGCAGATGAATAACCTCCTTGGTGTTTGACTCCTGTAACTATGTTTGCCTTGCTGTTACTGTCATGCCCATTTCCCTAACCTTCTGCTCCATTTGTCTCCTATGGCTTAGCTCTGGACCAAACTCTAAATTGCCATGCTGCACCTGACTATCAGACAAGACTTCATTTCTGTTTATTTTTTCTAGAGTATATGTACATCTGCACAGCTGGCACTCTGCCTGTCTTTGTAATTGACTGCAGTACTACTCATCACTAAACCACTTGTAAATCAACAGACCATATTTGCTCAGCCTGAAACAAGACACTTTTGAGAAATAAATCTGAAGCTCTACACTGCCCTTATCAAATAAAATATTAAGTTTAAAATAATGTGTTAATTTATTTGATTTTTCTTGGCATCAGAAAAATGTATTAGAATACCAATTTGATGTGTGTGGACTTTAAATTAAAAGGTACTATTATTAGGTACTTATTCTCTTCTTTGACCTTCTGTTGATAGCAGTATAGGGTTTGTAAACCTTTTATCATTTTCAAAATATTTCTTCATTTTTTTAGGGTTTTAAAAAGATGCAAGGAATTATCAAAATAGGGCTGGGAGATTTATTTCTTATTTTATTTATTTGTATCCTGTCTTTATTATTTTTTATAAACAACTCAAGGCAGCAAACATATTTAACATAACTTCCTCCTCCTATTTTCCCTACAATAACAAGCCCTATGAGGTGGATTGGGCTGAGAGAGTGACTGGCCCAAGGTCACCCAGCTGGCTTTCATGGATAAGGACAATTATGGCATTCATTAGCCACCAGTTTTTTAACAGCCCAGAGATGGCATACCTACTACAGCATGCTGTCACAGATATTGTTTCAAGATCTGAATAGGTTCCAGAAGAATTATCCCAGAAATAAAATTCCTACAAGCAATGGAAAATAATTCTATAAGCTCATCTCTAGATGCTAATTGTAGTTTCTCCACAGAAAAGCATTATTCTGAAGATGCCATAACAAATAACATTATTTTTACAGTGACTATAAAACCAGAAAACTTAAGAGGAACACATAGTCTTCATCTGAAAGAGTTCGAGGCTGTAGAACTTAGTATGCACAGGCATATGGTGGAAGCAACTAAGATATCAAAATGACACGTGAATGATGACATCATTGTACAGATTAGATTACACAGAGTCCATATTTGTATCATTTTGCAAGATGCCAAATTCCACAATTATGAAATTCATATCACTGGTCTGATAATATCACTTGCATGCAATAATCATAATTACGCTAGTGGCAATTAGAATTGGGGCTGAAGAACCTGACTGTCAACCTTGATTACCAGGCCAGGCTGACCATGATACATTAATGTGCCATGATACATTTAAATGGATATCATAAAAACAGGGACAATAGAAATCAAAGATAAGGAATGCTTGTTCCTCTACCCAATAGCAAGGACCATGAAGTCAGGCAGAATAGTTTTACATTTACAAGTTTTTCCAGTCAAAGACAATAATTAGGATGTATGCTAAATTTATGCTGACATTATTAAACAGGGAAGCAAATAGGGGAAGTTATACTATCATTCCTCACAGAAGCATTAATCATCCCTCAAAGTTGCTGAAATCTCAGTAGTTTCACTAACTGATGGGGAATTTTCATAATGATGGCTAGATTATTTTATTGTATCACCAAATCAGAATATATGCGGATGATTTTATAAAATGGACTAAAATTGGTCAAAGTGAATTTCAAGGGTTCCAACAGTTGTGCATAGACTAACTTAGAAAAGGTCTTCAAAAAACCTAAAAAAGTTCAAATTTGATGAGAGGTGACAATTATACAATTCTCTTATATCACAATAACAGAATTAGACAGAGTGTCCTCAACCATGCCTGATATTCATAAGAGTATTTGTATCCCAAATGGAAGTTATTTCACTATTTTCAGGTCATTAGAAAAATATGAAACTGAAGTAATTCTTCACTTGAAATGATTTGGGATGAACAACCTCATCACACAAAGCAAAAATGTACAGTATTATAGATCTGATGAAGTAGATTTTAACTTAAGGTACCAGGTGACTTTGCTGTTTTATTTGTAAACATCAAAAAAAAAATACTTTAAGCCTTTGCAGTTGTATCATATTAAAAAATGCAGCCTGTTAATACTGTCTTTGAAATTTTTCACTCAGGATGGACTAGAAAAAGAAATAAGTCCCAGAAAACTTATTGATCACAAATACTTTTCTTCTATATATGTGTGATGATGAAAATGTTGAGTTTAATTCAATAATAAGAGCCATGAATTGTTTGAACAAATAACATGAAGAATTTGGAAAGAAGTATTAACAAAAATACAGATATCCCCCCCAAAAAATGGTGTTCATATATGACCTCAGTATTTAGCAGTTTTGTAAATCACAAATCTGAATAAATGATATCTTCTAGGACATTACCAACTATATTCTCTTTTTAAGCAGAAAATTGTTTCCGAATGCAAGTGGAATGCTTCACAGAGAAAAAGAAATAACTAGCTGATATATCAAATCTTTTCCACATTAGCCTGTTCTCCTTACATCTCTGTTCCATCACATTGATATTAGCTCTCTCTTCTCGTTATAGCACTTCAAAACAAAATTTGCCCCATAACGCTGCACACAACATTAATGGTGGAAAAAAAGGGGGGGGAAAGTCCCAATTATTGTTTTGACTTTTCCAATACTAAACCTTGTAATGGATCTTACCTTAAGAAGCAGTGGAACTAATGCATCATCTAACAAATGTTTGTACAAAACCTGCTTTTCATTTTGAGGTATCTATAGTTAAAAAAAATACTTTAGAAAGGATATATGCCTGTTAAAAATCATCTGAAATGTAAGGACATATGCTTAGATGTTGGAAGTATTTTCCTCACCATTTCAGAAAAGGTCATAAAATGTTATTGTGGAATTTTGCTCAATACTAATCACCTTTTGAGAGAATGAGATTGCAGTGGGTCCATGATGAAAATAAAATAAGTCATCTGTTCTGCCCTTAGAATGGTGGGGAGGGAAATGGTGCCAACATTTTCATCCTCATTTGCTCAGTGGAATTAGTAATCAGCTGAGAAAGGTTTCCAGTGCCTGGAATAAGTAATCAGAAAAGTTGTGTTGGATAAGTTAAACTCTTCACATATTTTTTTGGGATCCAAGCTGAGATATAAATCCAAAAACTTTCAGAATGAGGATGTTATTTTATTGTTTCTATTTGTTATTATTGTCCAGTCGTTCAGTCATGTCTGATTCTTTGTGACCCCATAGACTGCAGCACTCCAGGCCTCCCTATCCTGCTTTGCTTCCTGGAGTCCACCCAAACCCATGCCCATCACATCTGCAGTGCTATCTGAGCATCTCGTCCTCTGCCATCCCCTTCTCCTCTTCCCTTCAATCTTTCCAAGCATCACATCTTTTCCAATAAGTCTTCTCTTCGCATTAGGTGGCCAAAGTACTTGAGCTTCAGTATCAGTCCTTCCAATGAACAGTGAGTGTTGATTGTTTATCTCTTCACTTTGCCTCAAAAGACCTGGAAGTGGTGTTCCTTTCCCCATTATACATTCACAAAAACACTCTGAGAGTTAGCCCAAGGTCACTTTTTTATGTATAGATCTCAACTTTTCCTAATCTGGTGTTCTTCAGAAAAGCTGACCACTATTCCCAGAACTTCTATTGATCAGAAAGACATGAATATATTAATGGTCTTCAACATATCTACAAGACCTGAATTGGAAAGGCTGCCTAACTACGTGAAGTTTATATCTTCATAAACTCTATATTGTACAATAAATAAAAAATATTGAAATACTGTATGTACTATGTTTTAGGGTATTGAAGCAAAAATCACTTTGTTATCCCCAATCCTTTAAGGAAAGGGGGTGGGAGCTAGCCATGGATTTAGATTATATTGAATTACATTGCAATTCTTCTATTTTAATAACTTTGCAATTATGGGATTGCTGAAATTTGTTTTCTGCCTCAAACAAAATAAATTTATATTAATAATTCACTTCTGTGTGTCTGAAGGCTAGATTTTTCTGCTCAGAAGCACACTGCACTGAATTCAGTGGGACTTACTTACAGACAAGAAAGGACAGGTTTGCAGTGTAAATAACTGACAGCTATTATAAAAAAATCTCTTTTAATATTACTTAAAATCTGGTGCCTCTTGACAGCTGTCTCATTTTCAAATGATCTCTCAATGTTTATTGATTGCTTAAAACTTACGTCCTGGATAATACCTGAAGCTGCCATACATAATAGAATACAATTCTAGAATCATTTACTTTACTGCTATTGACATTAAAGTAAATGCTGTTTATTCAAATTTCTGAGGAATATAATAGTTTGCCTCTCATTTGAATGAGGGTAAAAATTCCAAATTCAGATTATTTCATACTTATGATTACTCGGGGCCTTGACTTGTTGCTTGAAGATAATTTAGTGTTACTAAAATAGCTTTACTGATTAACTGTGTTCACTTTTAAGAGGCAAAGGAAATAATTTCTTGTCTCTGCAAATGGCATCATCTGGATGACTTTATTTGGATTGGAAGCTAAACTGAGCCACGCATGTTAAGGATTTTCATGGGCAACCATCAGGAAATACCAGGATTGTAAATTAGACTGGGAAGTTTAAAAAGAAAAAAAAAGGCAATGACAATCCATTTTCATATTGTTGCCAAGAAACTGATATGATTACATTGATGGTTCTGTCCAAATAGTTACGAGAAGCTGAGCTTGACGAAGGCATCTCTACACATTTTCCTAGCTCTGAAAACAAAAAAAGACCATACATTTCCAATCTATCATTTTGCAGTGATAGGGATCTTTTCTTGGCTGAAAACAGAATTATTATTTTATAGCAAAAAATAATTGAACTTTATGCATTGGGTATAAAAATCAGTTTCTTCAAATGGTATTTCACCTAATTGCTGAAGAGAATTGTTGCCATTTAAGGTTGGTGGGAACATGACTTATTTAAATTGTGTTTTTTTTCTTTTCTTTGAAATATATTTAAGAGCCCAGAATAACTGCATGTCAGGCACCATATATATTTAATAATTTATTATTCTTGATATTAGCACCGTAACATTAACTTATTTTCTAATTTGAAGATTACTGTGACAGGTAACATAATTCAGGATACAAACTTTAATTTTAGGATTCTTCAGTACTATTTTATTAGCTATATTTCCAGTAATATAGTACAGGAATTACTTCCACTACCTGTATGCATGTAAGTGCTGTTCATATCTGATGACAGGGATTTGGTGGACAGTTGTATGTCCAAAGCTGTAGTTACTAATATATGGGTTATCATGGGGATTTAGAGTCTTCCTCCATGTTATTTAAGCTTTGTGTGAAGATATTAAGCTGTATGAAGATATTAAGCTCTAGGAGGCATCATCTGGTAGTTGGGGCAAGATGATTTAGATGACATTCATTTGTCTATTTCTACCTATTAAACTGTCTTGTCAGAATCCTTAGTCAGAGGATGATACAGCAGTAAAGACTCTCAAACATATAGTGGCCTGGCTTTCTATTTTGTGGTGATCGATATAAGCACTGCCCCACATTGGACTGAGGATGCCATGGAAAGCTTCAATCAATGACAAGAGGTTGTTGGGTCAAAATAATCATAGACTGAATCCCTTGAAGACTGAGTTGTTGGTTGTCAATAAACATCCAGCAATTTCATCTCCAGCACCTATTCTTAATGTGTAGTACTCTTATGAAGGAATTGATTCATAATTTGGGGTCCTCATGGATTTGTGATTACTGCTTAAGCAACACACAGGACTGTATCCAAAAAAGGGGGAGATCTTTGGCCTGCTTCAGCTAGTACATCTTACCTGGAGCAAGATGCCTTGGCCATACTAACTCATGCTTTGATTACCACTTACTTGGATTATATAGCACACTTTATATGGAATAGACTTTGGAGACAACTGTGATGAAATGTGCACTTGCAGGAACAGCGGATGTGAGTTTTCCCAAAACAGAGTTTTTCCAGAGAGAGGCCCAAATCAAGAGGCTGCACAGTCCCAAGCTGGATGGGGGAGTGGAGGGAAGAGGCTTGGGGTAGCTGCACCCTAGAATCTCTCAAGATATATCTAGTAGGTCTTATAACTTTAGTTTGACAAGTTTCTGTTCATTAAGGGCAAGCAAATAAAGGATTTAAATTGATTGGATCTCACTGTTTTGTTGCTGGGTTTGTGCCTGACAACAACCCATAATCTGCAGCTGATGGTAGATAGATTATTGACAAAAACTGGAGTAATACTGCAACCAAAGCCACTGCATTGGTTACCAGTAAGCTTCTGGGCACAATTTAATGATGGCTATAACCTGCAAATGTCCCCACTTTATGTGAGATGAGGTGAACAAGCATAGCAGGGCTCTTCTATTGCAACATCTATGGTTTGGGTCTTTTTGCCACTGAAGTTTCAAGCAGACCTTTCTTGGCTTTTCATAACGCTATTAAAAAGCACTATTCCACAGTGCTTTTAACCAGGATTGAATGTTTCTGTTGGCCAGAATTCTGTTGTACCTTTATTTTTATTTTGTATTTTTACCAGTGGCATCCCAGGGGTTATCAAAAAGTCAGGATAACAGGTACAACTGTTCAAAATTGCTCTTTTTAACATGTGGCATACATGTCACATCTATAGAAAAAAAGGCGATGGCTTCAATTGTGTGAACAAGCTAGCCATACTGACTTTTTTGAATCCTATGATTTTTACTAAGTTGCACACTGCAGAGCCCCCCAATGAGGCACCACCTTGCTGTGGTTGGGGGGCTTGTGTGCTCTAATGAAGATGAGAGCTCTGTCAGAGGTTCAAACATACTGGACAGGTCTCATCAGAGGAGCCAGACGAAGAGTGTCTCCCCCCTATAAAAATATGAGAAGTAAATTACAG
>JANHZU010005380.1:45263-55500 GCA_032468055.1 Acrochordus granulatus | reverse complement strand
ATTGTTTTTTATTGTACTGATCATCTGATGTTTCATTCACTGCTGCTGTGAAGATTATTTTGCTGCAAAAATAAGTGTCTTTGCAAGAAAAACTCCTGCACTACTACAGTGTAACTGGCATTTACCATAATTATTTAGCTGGAGTTTTCTGGCTACATCAAGGTTATTACAGAATGAGAGCCATGCTAGTCTACAGTAGCAAAAAATCAGAAGGCATTTTGTAGCATCATTTCCGACTAGCAAATTTTCTTAAAAATATCTCTATCCATTCAACAATTCTGATGGTGTGAGATGTCACTCACAAAAGCTGATGCCATTAGTAACATTTGTTAGAAAAAGAGCTAGCAGACACCTTCTGTTTTTCCATTTTCTTTTTCTTTTGGCTACATTATAGACTGGTTTTAGTCATCTTGTATTAATTGGGTCACTGTCTACCTGGTTTGAATGGACTTTAGATTTATTTTCTCTGCCTCTTATTTCTCTCTTTGTTTCTCTGTCTTGGTTGGTGCCACTCACATATTTCAGGAACAAACAAGCTGTATTCCTGTGCATTTCATCAGCCGGTAGTAAAGTCTGTTTCATTCTTTGGGTTGCCAAGATATGTACAAATTTCTTGTAAATAAAAGTTGATCTGGTGGAACTCTTTACTGTCATTGGACAACATCCAAAGCATGCTTTCTAATATTACGGTGATACTACATCTGGAAGGGAGCTTCTGTTCCCCACCAGATCAGCTCAGAATTTCTTGGGAGATATGGTAGAACAAGTTTGAGGATGGTAAGGAAGCTACACCAGGAAGGCAAAATTATTCATTTTCAGTCCCTGTGACAGAAACATTTTTGTAAGTAGGAGGCTTTCATTGAATTTAATGCATTATAGTTTAAATTATTTAAACAGCTATGTGAGCCTTGAAGGCAGTGGAATAAGTAAATCAGCACATTAGCTTCTATAAAAGTAGATATGAATCTAATTTAATGTTTGAAACTGAAGGGTGTGCCTTTGTATCCATAGGCTGCATTCCATACATACTTGGAAATAAGCTGCATTGAACATAGTGAAATGTCTAAGTAAGCATGTTTATGACTGGGATGTTAACCTGATACAAAATTTACCTATCTCAGCTCTTAACAAGTCTGCAGGAATGTTAGAGAGAAGGTAAACAATTATTCAGAGAAACTTCAAAAAGCAAAGTAAGTATTGCTGTTCAAAAGGGGAAAATATATATATCTTAGAGATAAATTACTTAGTTTAAGACTCTAGGTGAAGTGAAGAAGCTTCCAGATACGTGGATATGGAAGTAATTTTAAGGTTGAATTAAAAGAAACTGTGACATCCCCCTGATGTTTGCGCCTATTGTCAGATGATATAATGTCTCTTGTACTGTAAATACCTGACTTAGATTTGAATGTTATGATTAAATGAATAAACAAAATATCTTATTTGGGATATTTTGCACATAACACATGGATGTTTCTTCTTGTGTCTATTTTTATTCTTGGCAGTAAATCAAACATTTAGCAAAGTAATATACTTAATAGCTATGCTAATTGGTTCCTATGAATACATTGATTATTATGTCAAATAATGGTCCTTGTCTGTCTAACAAAACAAACTGGGTACAGGTTTAATACATAAATATTATTACATAATAATCCAGATTCTCAATGGGTAGATTGTAGTGACGAAGGTAGCATATAGCTATGCTATATTGGATTGATTCTGTCCTATAAAGTCTGATGAGTTTGATAATGGTATCCTCTCGGTTACTGAGGAGCTTGATCTCCGCCCCTCATGGCTTTTAGGAACTCCTGTGGAGTGTTGATAGATTAAATTCAGGAGCTGAAAAGTGTCTTTTTTCAAAAGGAGGCTGTGTTGTGCTTCTTCTCAAGTGGCTGACTCTGAGTTTTTTGGTATTTGGTAACTATTATCCTGTTTCTAATATTCCTTTCATGGAGAAGACTACCAAGACTGGGGTTAGTATTCAACTAAGGAGCAATCTAGAGGGAGCAAATTCACTGGACTCTTTTTCAATAGGAATTCAGACTTGGGCATGTTATGGAGACAGCATTAATTGCTCTGAATGATTATCTGTATTTTAAGTCAGATGGGGGGGGGTAAAGTATGACCCTCCTGATACTATTGAACCTCTCATTAGCTTTTGATACCATCAAACCAGTGTGCTTTTGGACTGAATATAAGATGCTAGTATTACTGTTTTGCAGTGGGTTTCACTCCTGCTTTAGTAGGCAGTACCAGTCAGTGGTATTAGAGGAGATACATAACCATGTGATTTCTCCCTTATGGGCTGCTACAGGGCATTATTAGCCTTGCAAGGTAGTTCAGGCAAGAAGAAGAATCAGGAGGACAAGCTCCATCTTTATTGTAATGTTATATGAGCAGAATCTTGCAAGTCAGAAAGTCCTCCTCCTGACCTTCACATTTGTTCTCTCAAAAACTAGAGAGTGTCCCTTCTGAGATACTTTTTCCAACCTTCCTCTTTTGGATTCAAATTTCATTTATTATGCTGTGACTTAGGCTGGTCTCTTCCTCCTGCCTCTCAAAATCATTCCCACATACCATTACATCCATGATCCTCTCTCTTACTTTATAACTGGTATATAACTTCACCAGGAGAAGTCATCCAAAGGTTTGGTATCATCAATTGTACATCACTATGTCTGGAAGTTCTGAAGTTCTGGATAAGATAAATCAGGTTAAAGCTGAACTTCTGCAAGACAGAGTTGCTGTTTATCTATTCTAGGTTCCTGCTATCTTCAGCTGTGCCACTTGATAGGGAGGACTATCCCTGAAGGAGCAGTCCATGATTTGTGGGTCCTCTTGGACTCACTGCTGAATGGGGATATGAAGGCTGTGATTAGGAGAGCCTTTACCAGCATTAGCAGGCATGACATTTGCACTCTTACTACTAAAGGATCTTGCAACAATGACTCAAACTATTGGGATGAGAGGAAACAAAAGTAATTGTAATCTACTGTTTTAATGGCAGCATGATATTTACAAGAATTTCTCCTTCTGTGAACTAAAGCTCTTGACCTTGGCATATATGTAATGGTCCTTCTGGGGATGCCTCTACTTTGCTTGGTCATGCATAGTGACTCAAGACTGTTCCCCCTCTTCACACATGGTTCAGTCCTGGTTTCCCCCACACAAACCCTCATCATTACTCACAGGGACTACTGTAGTGCATTCTACATGGGTTTGTATTTGAGGACTACAAAGACACTTCAATTACTCAAGAATCTGTCATCTCAATTTTTGATGGGTATACATAAACATAGGCATATAGCATTAGTGCTCTGGGATCTACATTGTCTTCTTATCAGCTTCCATGTGCAGTTCAAAGTACTGGTTCTCACTTTTAAAGCCTAGATGGCTTGGTACTGAGACACCTCCAGGACTGTCCTCTCAACCCAATTTTGACCTGCCTAAATTAAAGCTTCCAGGAGAAACTGCTCATGGCAAACTAGCAAAACCAATGAAGCAAGAATATTATGGCTTTCAGGAAGGTAGTTTAATGCTAATCTGGAGTAAATTATCTTTAAAACAAATTAAGAGAAATTTCTCAATCTCAGTTACAATGAGTATTGAAGGTGGAGTCTCTTTGAAATGCTTTTTCATGTTTCTAAGAAGCTGAATTTCTAACATGCTTCTTCTGAGATAAATGTTCATTCTGTTCCTGTCAGCCCTTCACTGTAAACCAGACTAAGAAACCAATTATATATAGGCCAGGACCACTTTGTTTGTAACAGCTATAGCAACAATTCCCCCCCAGGGAGCTAGGAAGGAACTTGTCTGAGATATTCACTCAAGTTTCTTTGTTGGCCTAGGTCTTGGTAGCAGCTCTTTCACCTGTTCTTCAAGGGGATTCCCTCTTCTGTCTGTAATTTCTCATCTTCTACACTCTCTTGCAACTAGTAGGTGTCCACTTTTTTTAGCAAAGATATCAAAGGTAAAAAAGATAAATGTTTTCCTTGCCAATCATATCCGACTCTAGGGGGTGGTGCTTATCTCTGTTTCGTAGCCGAGGGAGCCAGCATTTGTCTAAAGATGCTTCTGTCTGCATGTGGCCAGCATGACTATGCCAAGGCACATGGAACAGTGTTACCTTCTCACCAAAGCTGGTACCTATTTATCTATTTGCATTTTGCATGCTTTTAAAATGCTAGATTGGCAAGAGCTGGGACAAATAATGGGAGCCATTCCATTATGCGGCACTTGGCTCTTGAACCGCCAACCTTTTGATTGATAAGACCAGCGTCTTAATTGCTAAACCACTGTGGCCACTACAAAGGATCAAATTCACATTTTTCTGTTGCTGCACTGACACTTTGGAATATGTTGGTCCCTAAAATTCAATTATCCCTCTAACTTTTAGGATTTGACAATTATTAAAATGGAGATATTTAAGAGGGATTTTGAATAATGAATATTCCCATCTACTTATTTATTGTGATGGTTGCAGGTTGTTATGATTTTTTTGAGTGGCTTAAATTTTTTACTTGGTTTATTCTGAATTTATAACTGTATTGTAGATATTAAATTATATTTATGTATTTACTTATTCATTTTCTATGACCTATTGAGGGGGTTACACTTGTGTTTGTCATCTATTGAGAATATGTCAAATGCAGTTGGCAAAGAGAGAAAGAATAAATAAATAACTTTGAAGCTCTTTTTTCTCTGTATGCAGGAATTATGCATTCTGATTTCCAACATAATACATGGGTAAACTGAATATTAACCAAAAAAAGATGGCTATAAAATTACCATGCAACTCTGTTCAATGAGTTATCTTTTGTAAATTAGAGTGCAAATATTTTAGAGTGATTCACACATTATTAGGTGGGCAAGAAAGAGGCATTATTTTCCCAACCTTTAAAACTTTTAAGATGTATCCAATATAATGGATTTCTTTTCAATGTATAATACAAAAATGCAAACAAGCAGTAATATTCTGTAGCATATTTCAGTTTAATATACCCAAAATGGTCATTTTTGACAACCCTGTGTGGATCTTTTCAATAAAAGACATATAATTTGCATATGTCCTCATATGTTGGTAAAAGATCTTATATGCCGACAGTTTTTGCTCTTTGCTTCCCTAAAATAGATTAAACCTAGAGTGAAGTTATACAATACCCACAGGAAATTAATGTGGTCCTTAATCTGCTTTATACAGATACATATCCCCTTCTTTTTTATCATAAATATGTAGGGTGATTGCTGTAGGCGGACAATTGCTTTGTTTCCTTGCATCTTAAGACTATATCGCTTAGTGACAACCAAGATGTTATATAAGAAATTTTTGTTAATTCTTGATAGACGCTTCATGCAATTATATATCTGATATCATCACCCCTGGTCTCATTAACATAGAACTAAATTTCATTCCTGTCACTGAAGATCTGAGTTTCTTTTTTAATTAAATTCTTAAAATCATAACTGCAATAGCTGCCTCCACATGGCTGAGAAAGCAATAAGATTTTTGTTTATTTATTTAACTTATAGACTTCCTGCTGCCCCACTACATTTATAAAATAAAATATGGCTCCATAAACAAATGGAATCATATGATGTGGGGTAATTGCCAGCAAGGCTGGGGAAAGTGGTCAAGGGAGAGCCGAACTTGGAGTCATTGCACTGCTATAAATGGCCTAGATATGACCTCCCTCAAGATCCATGAAGCTTTATTTGGTTGTTCCCAGGAGAAGACAAGCAGTCTAGTGGGATTCTTGTAGCATAAGTCATGAACAATAAAGTTACAGCCTGAGACTTTCTGGGAATGATTCTGGTTGCTCGCAGACATGTGATCAATTATAAGACTCCATAAATAAAGAAAAATGCAACATATCTTGAATTTCTAGGGGTCCATTGGTCTATAGTTGATTTCTAGACATGTAAAATTTCAAAGTATAAGCACTCATGCAAATGCTCTCCCCTAAAACCCTCTAAATTTAACAGCAAGAAATCTAGAAAAAAAAATAATAACATAAAATTGAATTGCAGATCCTGAGATTTTTTATTTTAATTGTCAGGAATAGGAATGTCATCTGAATAGATATTAGAATAGGAAAAAAATCTTTATTTTAATATTCCACAATTGTGAACTCCATGTTGCCCATAGTTATTGACACTATCTTAGTATGGAACACAAAGAAATATTGTAGAACAGAGATTACTTTGGTGATACATTGAACAAATTGAGGTACCCTGTAAAGGAGATGGATTTATCTAATTACTAACTTCTTGTATGTATGTTTTATTACTGTATTTCTTCCTATTTTATTGCAGAATTGGAGTATGCAACTATTAGTAAGACAAGGGCTTAGTCCAGGAAAAAACAGGAAACTGTTTGAAAATAACTCAAAATTGCCCAATTTTGATTTTCTTCATAGTAAGAGGGAGGAAAGGGAAAAATCCTCTCAAGTTTTCACTGATCTGTTATTATAACTTATATCAGTAGCGTTCTAGCATTTATTGTGTTATCTGTTTCCTGACCTGCCCTATCTTATCTTAAAGGACTGACAATCTCTAATCAGTCCTTAGTGTATAGATAGCCACTTGTGGAAACATGAGCACTTTTAAATATCCTGGTTCCAACCCATACATGGTTTTAAAATAGAAATTATGATTATACTGGCTGTGAAGCCTGAGTTATGAAATCTATTTTCACACTCAAGACTAAAATTCAATTCATTTTTTTGTTTTATATTTTATGTAATTTTATGTCCTCAATTACCCTTTTGGAATTGTAATTTTTCTTTCTTGGAAGTATCACTTGTTTCAGAAGAGAGATCATATATTCTGAGACTGAAAATCAATTTGTTTTGAATCATGGAATTTTAAAAGCATCAGAGGAAATATGGAGTACTACATTTAGGTGGAGTCTTCATAAGTGTTAAAAGAATGCTTATGTGAGGTCATATATTTTGTTCAGCCACCATGTGGTTTCTTTGATTTTAGATTGATATGTTAGGTAAACTTAACTATTTTGATTTTTGACCTATGGCTTATGATCTACCATGTTGTATTATAATAAAATACATTGTAATTTATTCAATAAACCATGATTCAAAAAGGTGGTATAGGATAATGCAAATCCAACCATAATAATTTGTAAAATAAATAGCTTTTAGAAGAATGAAAACAACAACAGTAAACAAAGTTTACAAAGATGAATATGGAGCTCTTTGCATTAGGATGCCAATATACATAACATTAGTTCATAAATATGCAACAAGATATTTTACTGGCATAATCCTCTGAAAATATTTTTAAAATATTTATTAAACAACATTCGGGAGCTTCCCATCTTTTACTTCTTAATGTAAATAATATTTAAGTAAATATAGATACATTTTTATATTTTTGTCTAAATCTTGTGCTAAATGGTAGGTAGGCAATAGACCTGGGTTCAGAGGACAAGTTGAGAACATGTGTGGGGGGCATTCTCAAAATAGCTTGAAAAATGAAATGAAACGGCTGCTATGGAGACGTGGAGAGTTAGAAATCAGAAGAAACACTCGCTGTAACCCTGTAGGACCTTTGCAAGGTTGCAGATTAAAATCATGTTAAGTGTTTGGTGCTGTGCTTTGCCCCTGCCCACTGCCCATGGCCAATTTTCTATTTATAATTAAAAGCACCCTGAAAAAAGTCAGGCAGAGCGGAGAATCAGATGGTCACTAAGGGACTGAATGGGAAATTACAGCATTTCATACCTCTGGCTTAGTTTATAGCTGTCTAAAATCAATTTTGTCAGCTTTCATTCTTTATCCTTTGTTCTACATCTGTATTTAAAAAAAATGCTGGCTATGCTTCAAATATATCAATATTTATTTGCTAAATGTTTCCCAAACAGTTAATTGAAACAACTGTTCACCCCCACCCTGCGACCAGGAAAAAAAATGTTGAAATTCCAGGAGTGTTCAGCCAAGCTGTCTCTTCAATCCCCAGGACAACCTTAACAGAAGAAACAAAAATTTGACTTCTGGGAGAGAAAGGATAGCAGTGATTGAAATAATTTTAGCCTGAAAACAGAATAGATCGTTTTGATGTGAGTGATTGTCAGACAATAAGAAGGAAAATGGGAACCTGGCTCAAAAAGAAACCAGGCTCCCAAAACTAAGATATAGTCACATCATTTTAGAACAACAGAAGGAAAATCTATTAAATTAAGTGGTTAACCCTGTAGTGTTGTCCTGTATTGCTATAAAGAAGACACTAAGATTATTGGAATATAATCCTTCATCCCTTCTCTTTATTATTTGTGTTGTTTCTGTTGTTTTATTTGGGGATGTTTATTTTTAGGCTTTACCTAATTAGTTTTATTTTTACACAATGAGGATTTGTCAGTATAACTTGTCATTTCATTATGATTGCAGGAGGAGTTAGGTGTATAAAATAACTGTTCTTTAGAATTAGGCAATGTCGTTATAATGGAGTTGGGAACATTGTGACCATCAAAATGTTGCCTGCATTCCACAATTCTTGATCAGCACAGCCAGTGTTTTAATTTATATCCAACAGCTCTAGTAACAACAATCTGTTCTAGGGGGACAAATATTATTAGCAGTGCATTAGCATTTAGATATTGTATACTGTAAGTAGTCAAAATATTTTTGGCTGGCAGGAGTCTAATCAATGGCATTTCAGGAACAGGATAATTTTTAGGGTATGTTAATGAGACAGAAGAAATTCTGGATGTCTTTTTAATGCCATTTTTCATAGCCTTGGTTCTCAAACTGCAAAAACAGGTCATTTTGAAATCATTTTCCAGAGGAAAAAGTGCTCTACCATCTATGTGTAATATGTGTGTACTTTGGGAACTTGGAATCCCTTTTGGAATCCCCACATATTTTCACTTTAAGTAACACTCAGTCTTAGTAATAATATATTAATAATAAATTATCTCTTTTTCTAGCTTTCTCTTGATTGAAGCGTGACATAAAATGCTACAGCGGCCTGGCTTTTCAAAATGGTTAGCAATAGGCATTGCAGTTTCTGTTGCCTTCATAGACTGCTTGGCCCAGAATGATGATGGTAAGTGCTTATTTTTTCCCCTGTTGCTACATAGATTTATATAAGGTCCCATGAGAAGAAAGGAAATGATTGGAACAAGTAGTACAAACACGTTTTTGTTGCAAGTTTCTTTTCCATATCCTAAGAGGATCTCAGTTTAGGTTTGTTTGGCTAAATTTGCTACATAAATTGTTCTGTAAATTATGATAAATATCCAGTCACCACAGAGTTCTTGCAGAGCCAATAAAAAGCATATTGGTCCTTTACTGTGCATAAGTCCATAGCTTTTATTTGGAATGTAAGAGGGATAATCTGTTATTGTCTGTTTGTTTGTTTTAATGTTATTTTGCTAGTGTTGACAGAAGGGTAAATTAAGATTCCCTGCTCTAGCATTTGATGAATGTCATAAAGAAGCCTCAGTTTTCTGTCCAATCAGGATATATATCTGAATTTCAAGCAAATTTCAATGCTTCTGTTCCAACTATTTGCATTTATACATTTCTAGAAAATCCATGCCAAACTGCAAAAAATCATCAGTCAATCAATCTTTAATCAGTCATAAACCAGAAGATAAAACACAGAAGTCACAATTAATTAGGATAAAAAAGGAAAAATATAATTGTTCTGAAATATCTAAAAGGATAAGATACAGTGGAGCCTCACAAGATGAGACTAATCCGTTCCAGAAGAACGCTCTTAGCACGAAATGCTCAGAAAGTGAAACGAGGTTTCCCATTGAAAACAAGAGAAAATCGGATGATCCGTTCCACGCCCCAAAAAATATTCACCAAAAAATCATTTTCAATGGAATTTGATGTAAAAAAGATTGTCCCTAACATCTGAAACAATTGACCATGATTAACACACGATATAAAGCAGAAATAGAGCAAACTAGCCAGCACTTACGGATCTACTTCGAGGCAGGTTCTGACCTCGGCTGCTGCTTGCTGGCTTGGAGGATCCGCTGCTGCTGCCATTCAAGGCAAAATGACCTTTTCCCTCAGCTTTTCTGGGTATCATGGGCAGTTTGGAAGCGCTTCTTGCCTCTGTACTATGAGGGCAGAAGCAATGAAGGGGGATTTCTTCTTTATTTGGGGCAAGGACAAGGACAATTTCTGTTTTGTTTTGTGTGTGTATGCACGCGTGCGCTTTGAGAATATCCCAGTGCAAGGGAGAGGAGGGGAGTGGGAGGGGAAGG
>JANHZU010005380.1:14243-24587 GCA_032468055.1 Acrochordus granulatus | reverse complement strand
ATTTTACCCCTAATGGGACACTGAATCTAGGATAATGGCCATTTAAATTAAACAAGTTAACATTTCTTTAAGCCACTAGCAGAGGAACAATTTCCATGTTTGGGGTAATGTGAAAAATGTACTTCAGTTCTATATGTCTCCATACTTTTCCTACTGAACAAGTAGGCACAGACATATTACACTGCCAACACAAGCAGACAAAGCATAAGGCTGATACAGAAATATGCAGCGAAGAAAAAAAAAAGATTTTCATTGTACAGTGAACATTGTACAATTTGCTACATTTGTACAAACTTTACATTGTCTCTCAAGGTGATTTATAATTGAAAAATAATAGCTTATAATCTCTAAGGACAATTCCACCCAAGGACGCTGCACCAGTTTCAAAGCAACTCTGAACCTCCCTGATCCCGTGACCTTGGCTATGCTCAGCTGCTGAATTGACATATTGCTAGCTTCGCTGAGGTGTAACCCAAATTGTAAAAACAGCTAGTCATTTTTCTTTTTGAAATCCTGAAGCTCTGCAGAGCTTCCTCCTTGCTTCATGTTTTCTCTTAGCTTCAGCCACCTCGGGAGGTCCTTTAAGGGAAACGCTGACTTCCTTTAACAACAGTAAAATTAATGGGAGTTCTAGCTATTTATGCCTATTCTTTGGCAGGGAACATGGAAAAGGAGACTAATATGGTGGCAATACGGACATGCCCTTACAGTGAAGTCCAGATATTGTTATCTAAAAGATATGCATTTTGTTTAGACCTTGTTATCCTTCCCTTTTTCATTTCTGTCATTACAGCAGGAAACATTGGGAAGAGAGTTTGGCTGCAAATTGATTTCATGGTAACATGCTGCTTTCAGCCCTTTGAGGGTTTGTTTGTTTGTTTTGGTTGGTTGGGTAATTGGTTGATTTTGCTTTCTGTAAGCATGTTCCTATTTAGAGAACTAATTTGGGGTTGTTGATTCACCATGAAAATTGTGAGTTTTAGTTCTGTATGAACCCAAGAAAATTGCAGGAACTTTTTGAGAAAATAACCAGGATTCAAGACTGACTCAAGGGCACAAACCTATCTATCTATCTATCTATCTATCTATCTATCTATCTATCTATCTATCTATCTATCTATCTATCTGTTTAATATGGGAGGAGTGACAGTTTGAAAGCCATAAGGCCAAATTACATTACACATATTCAAATGTTTTTGTTTGGTTAATTTGTACTATGTTACACTTCGATTCATTTTCTTCTTGGGTGGATTGGCCAGAATATTTATTTATTTCTAGTTATTTCTATAACTAGATGGAAATATTCCAGAACTGGCAGCAGTTTGAGCAGGGCACTGATTGAATTACTATTTTTTGACAAGGCCCTATTGATTGGATGGAGGGAGAGCACTGATTGGTTGCTGATGGTGATTCTCAACATGCTGAGAAAGAAAATAGTCATTGGCTTCAAACTGCTGTGAAGGGTCTGGGGAGCTGAAGTGGTGCTGCATGAAAGCATTCTGAGATGTGACATAAAAGGCAAAAGGAATTGTGAAGTTGTGGCTAAAAGTCAATAATCAAATTTAATTGCTTAATTTTTGTATTGTGATTTTTTGAAGTCTTATTATGACCAAGTTGAGCAGTTACTGTAGGAGATAGTTTGGGAACAGGAGTAACTAAATTTAAGGATTGCTCCTTCACTCCTTCTTTGTAAGTCAGGTGGAGGAGCTGAGGATGGAAACAACTCTAGGAGTAAGTTTTTATCCAGTGTGTTAGATAAAGCAAGACCCCAAAAGTAGCATCTTGTAAAAACTGAATACCTTTCTTTTTTATTTTGTATCTACTTGCATGTTCCCTTTCAGCATACCAATATTTCATCTGCTGTCCCCAGTGCCATTTTCTTGAAAGATATCTACAGCAGCCATAGGATATCTGTCTGCCCATTTTGCCTACAGCTTGCATGCTTTAAAAAACAAGATGACCATACACATAACAGCCACCTTTGCACTTTTCAAATACATAAAAAACTGAAGCATTTTTTCAAAGTTTGTAAATACATGACAATTTAATTCTCTTAGTTAGACTATCCAACTTCCTCAGGCAATATTGTTCATATATTTGGATCCATTTAATTCATCAATTAAAGGGTTTTCCAGAAGACTTTGAGGTAAAATTTGCTCAACCAAGCTAAATAGGTAAAGCTCTTGAGTTTGTATGTCTTGACAGTATATTCAGGTCTATCCATATTGAACACTTCACAAAAGTTAGAAATCTGTTCTAAGATGCATGCAGATCTTTCAAGAGTATATCTACCACTGGAATTTCTGTATAGAATTTATGACCATTAAAGAATTTCAGATACAATTATTTTAGCTATTCCATATATCAACATATTTCTCAGGACATCTTATCAGACACATAGCTTTCTTTTTGCAGAGATTCCTTTACACATGCAGTGAAGTTGGAGGTATCAACTGATGACATGCTTGTGGGAATGCTTATAAATGCGAGTTGTTGTAATTTTGTTGTTCAGTCATTAAGTCATGTCCAACTCTTTGAAACAACATGGACCATAGCACTCAAGGCCTCCTTGTCCTCCACTATCTCTCAAAGTTTACTCAAAAAATGTACACTGTGTCAAGCATTCTATCCAACCATCTCATCATCTGCCATCCCCTTCAATCTTTCCCAGATCATGATCTTTTCCAATGAGTCCTCTCTTTGCATTAGTGGCCAAAGTATTTAAGCTTTTCTTCAGTATCTGTCCTTCCAGTGAACAGTCATGATTGTTTTCATTTAGGATTGACTAGTTTGATCTCCTTGGGATCAAACTATCAGGAGTCTTCTCCAGCACCATAAGTTGAATACACCAATTCTTTGGGACTCAGCCTTTCTTATGGCCCAACTCTCACAGCCATACATTATTCTCACAGCTTTGACTATACGGACCTTTGTCAGCAAGGTTATATCTCTGTTTTTTAATATGCTGTCTAGGTTTACTATAGCTTACCTCCCAAAAAGGAGCAAGCATCTTTTAATTTCATGGCTGTCTGCAGTGATCTCGAAGCCCAAGAAAATAATATCTGTCATTGCTTCCATTTCTTCCCCTTCTATTTGCCAAGAAGTGATGGGACTGGATACCATGATCTTAGTTTTTTAATGTTGATTTTCAAGCCAGCTCTTTCACACTCATCAAGAGGCCCTTTAGTTCCTCTTCACTTTCAGCTATTAGAGTGGTATCATTTTGTACTCCAAAGCCAAACTTGCCTGTTATTCTGGTTATCTTTTGACTTTCTACTTTAGCATTCCAATCCCCTATAATGAAAAGGACTCTTTTTTTTTGGTTTGAGTTCTAGAAGGTGTTGTAGGCCTTCATAGAACCTATTGACTATGAGGGCTACTCCATTTGTTCTATGGGATTCTTGTCCACAGTAGTATAGTGAATCTGAATTAAATTCACCTATTTCTGTCCATTTTAGTTCACTGATTTCCAAGATGTCAATGTTCAATCTTACCATCTTATGTTTGACCACATCTAGTTTACCTTGATTCATAGATCTTATATTCAAGGTTCCTATACAATATTGTTCTTCACAGTATCAGACATCCCTTTCACCATCAGACACATTCACAGATGAGCATCACAATTTTCTCCCAACCACTTCATTCTTTCTGGAACTACTTGTAATTACCCTCTGTTCTTCCCCATGTTGGACACCTTACAACCTGAGGGCCTTATTTTCTGATGTCATATCTTTTGGCCCTGTTTTATTCACAAGGATATTGGAATGGGTAGTCATTTCCTTCTCCAATGGATCACATTTTGTCAGATCTCTTTGCTTTGACCTGTCCATTTTGGGTGGCCTTACATGGCATAGCTCATAGTTTCATTGAATTATGCAAGTGTCTTCGCCATAAATAGGGAGTGATCCATGAAATACTAGTTAGCATCTAAAAAAATCAATCTCTTACCTAACAATAAATTCTGATATGATTCCTTAGGCAAAACATAATTTCCAGACAAATAAATAGAAATATATGCCTCACTATAATAGTTTCTGCAGTCTAATTTAAAAGTTTTAAATTGTAGATTTTTTTTCTCTCTGCCAAGAAAAGTTATTTTTTCCTCTATGAGATTTTCAGTTCCCACACAAGATTTTTCACTTTCCTTCTATGGAGAGAAAAACACATCAACTACAAGATGGTACCCTTTCAATTCACTGACAAATAGTGTGTAATATTGGAAGAAGCTATAATAGCTTCAGAACATAAACCTCCATAGATTTACTACAGAGGCTTTTCTGTCCCTTCCAGTTATGAAAAAGAAAAATCATATCACTCAAATTGAGCATGCTTTGACCTATGAGATCTATATTACATAGTGCTGGGTATGAGCGCATTTGTGCATCCATTTTGCCTCCGGCCATCCTAACCCTTCACCTTGAATTCATTTATCAGCTCTTATTCTAACCCACGGCTATATGAACAAAGATTACTCAAGACCAAACTAGAATTGATTCACCTATCATTTCTTTTCCTAACTTACATTGTTTTGGTAAAATACAATGATTTTGTACTTCATTAATATGTGTATAGATGAAGTTATGAAGTTATATACAATAATATATTACTCATCTTAATAAGAATTCACAAGTGTCAATAGTGCTCTACTAGATTGGATCCCTAGCCCATCTAGTCTATCTGTCTGTTCTCACAATGACCAAGTAACTGCAAAAGGAAGTCTAATAGTCTCCCAGCAGATGATCTTCAAAGGCTAATAGCCATTGTTCCCATAATGTTGCTCATGTGTTAGAACATAACAATAAATTAAGATAACAATTAATTAAGAGAATAGATTTTTGGAATACTTTTTTTTTACTTACCTATATTTATGCTCTTTATCTAGGAACCCTGTAGTCATGTAACAATGTTATATGTTTCAGCTGCCCATAAACTACCAAATTTTTATATATGTCTATGTCATGGAGTGTAAGAATAACATTAAAGAACAGGGGAAAGAGCCACAGCCAAGCCCACTGTCATATAAGAGAAATCTGAGTCCAAAGTAAGAATGTAATTGGAGAAAGATCTCAGACATGACTCTCCCTAGTCTGTGTCCCAACCTCTAATGCTGAAGAACTGAACTTGAATGATTCTAAGAAGGCTTACAACACCTTCTAGAATTCACACCAAAAAAAGATGTCCTTTTCATTATAGGGGATTGAAATGGTAAAGTAGGAAGTCAAACGATAATTGGAATAACAGGTAAGTTTGGTCTTGGAGTACAAAATGAAGCAGAGCAAAGGCTAACAGAGTTTGTCAAGAGAACACTGGTCAGAGCAGACACTCTTTTCCAATTTACCAAGAGGGGACTCTACACATGGACATCACCAAATGGTCAACACCAAAATCAGATTGATTATAGTCTTTGCAGCCAAAGATGGAGAAACTCTATAGAGTCAGTAAAAACAAGATCAGGAGCTGACTGTGACTTAGATCAAGAACTTCTTATTGCAAAATTTAGGCTTAAACTGAAGAAAATAAGGAAAAGCAGTAGGCCATTCAGGTATGACCTCAATCATACTGTGCAAAGAGTGGAGGTGAGGAATAGATTCAAGGAATGAGATCTGACAGAGTGCCTGAAGAACTATGGATGGAGGTACATAACATTGTTCAGGAAGTAACTACTAAAACCATCCCAAAGAAAAATGAATGCAAGAAAGCAAAGTGGCAGTCTGATCAGACTTTACGAATAGCTGATGAAAGAAGGAAAGTGAAAGGCAAGAGAGAAAGGGAAAGACATACCCAACTGAATGAAGATTTCCAGAGAATAGCAAGGAGAGTTAAGAAGGCCTTCTTAAATGAACAATGCAAAAAGAGAGACAAAAACAACAGATTGGGAAAAATTGGAGATCTCTTCAAGAAAATTGGAGATATCAAGAGAATGTTTTATGCAAAAATGTGCATGATAAAGGAGAAATATGGTAGGAACTTAACAGAAGCAGAAAAGATGAAGAGGTGGCAAGAATACACAGAAGACCTCTACAAGAAAGATCTAAATGTCCCTGATAACTACAATTGTATGGTTGCTAGAGCTGGACATCCTGGAGTGTGATGCTACAAAGCTACGAGAGGTGAGAGTCCTCCAGCTGAACTATTTAAAATCCTAAAAGATCAAAGTGCTGCACTCAGTATGACAGCAAATTTGGAAAACTCAACAGTGGCCACAAGATTGAAAAGGTTGGTTTACATTCCAATCCCAAAGAAATGTAATGCTGAAGAATGTTCAAATGATTGTAGAATTGTACTCATTTCACATGCTAGCAAGGTTATAATCAAAATACTACAAGTTAGGCTTCAGTCGTATGTGAACCAAGAACTACCAGAAGTACAAGCTGGGTTCTGAAGAGACAGAGGAACAAGAGATCAAATTTACAACATTCACTGGATCATGGAGAAATCAAGAAAGTTCCAGAAAAAAAAATCACCTTCTGCTTCATTGCAAACTGTGGCAAATTCTTAAAGAGATGGGAGTACCAGATCAACTTATCTGTCTCCTGAGAAACCTGTATGCTGGTCAAGAAGCAACAGAACCAGACATGGAACAACAGATTGGTTCAAAATTGGGAAAAAGAGTACAACAAGGCTGTATTTTGTCACCCTGCTTGTTTAAATTATATGCAGAGTACCTCATGCAAAATGCCTGGCTGGATGAATCACCAGCTGGAATTAAGATTACCAGGAGAAATATCAACAACCTCAGATATGCAGATATCCATATGGCAGAAAGTGAAGAGGAATTAAAGAGCCTCTTGATAAGTGTGAAAGAGGAGAGTGCGAAAGCTGACTTGAAATTCAGCATTAAAAAATACTAAGATCATGGCATCTGGTTCCATCAGGTCCTAGCAAATAGAAGGGGAAGAAATGGAAGCAATGACAGATATTATTTTCTTGGACTCCCAAGATCACTTTAGACAGTGACTGCAGCTATGAAATTAAAACACACCTGCTCCTTTTTTGGGAGGAAAGCTGTGGCAAACTTGGACAGCACATTAAAAAGCAGAGACATCATCTTGCTGATAAAGGTCCATATAGTCAAAGCTATGGTTTTGTCAGTAGAAATGTATGTCTGTGAGAGTTTTATTCATTTATCGTTATATTTATATGCCTCCTATCCACAGACTCTAGGCGGCTACCATTCATTATGCATTGTTAAACCCCACCCCACTCCCACTGGCCAGCGATGTTCACATCTGCGGCATCCTTCACAGTTCCTGCTCTGCCCCTGAGACAGGCAAATCCAGCACCGACTCACTGCTCCTGTTACTGCTGGCTGGCTTCCCCAGAAGGGGTACACATTCATCCACTCACATTTTGTTGGACTGTAAGGAAGGCTGAGTGCTGAGAATGTACGCCTTCAACTTGTGGTGCTGGAGAAGACTCTTGAGAGTCTGTTGGACTGCAACGAGATCAGTCAGTCCTAAAGTAAATCAATCTTGATTGTTCATTGGAAGGACAGATACTGAAGCTGAAGCTCAAATACTTTGGTCACCGAATGCAAAGAGAGGACTCATTAGAAAAGGTTGTGATGCTGGGAGAGATGGAAGTCAAATGGAGAAGGGAACAGCAGAGGATGAGATGGTTAGAGAGCATTGTAGGCACAATGGGTGTGGGTTTGGGTGGACTCCAAGAGACAGTGCAGGACAGAGAGGCCTGGCATACTGAAGTCCCTGGGGTTGCAAAGAGTCAGACACAAGTGAATGACTGAATAGCAAGAAACCCTGATCGTGATAATTTGCAATCCATTTTATTTTTTTTTTTGATGGTATATTTATTTTAATTGGATGGAATTTCAGTAAACATTATAAGCTATTGTTTTTACACATGCACTGTAGATAATTTAAAGTATTGAAATTACTCAAAATATAATCATGGTTTAGTTCATTTAATTAACACTCTCTTTAATCGTACGAGACTTAGAATTTTGAAAAATAATGTGGTCTAGTTACATCTTTCAAATGTGTTATGAATTTCCTTTAAATAATCAGCAAGTTCAAAGAGTTGTTATTTATTTATAATTTTCAAGGATTTCATTTTCTTAAATGCTTCTTTTGTGCTATAGGGCAGCATAGCACTTCATTTTGATTTATGGAAGAAGCTTGAGTTGCAACGAAACTTAATTTTAAGCTAAGAGAGGACAAAATGAAGGTCAGGTGTGATAACAAAGTTCAAAGCTTCTAGTATGTTGAAATCCTAAGTCTATTATTGAAATTTAGAGCATACATTTACACTATCATTGGCACTTTATACTTGTTAGTTTTAAAGGTTCCAATATATAATTGACATATTGTACATGAATACAAAAAAAAAAACCCCCTGCCAACTGGCTTCTATTTTAACATGAGCTACAGGAAAGATTGAGCAGGTGGGTCATATGGATACCTGGCTGGTTGTTATATCAAGAAATATTTATGTGGTAGGTGAAGGCTGGCATAAAATATGTACAGTTTGCTCACTGTTTGTTTATTTATACTTCCTCCACCCTTTCTTTATAAAATGAAATCAGACATGCAGCAAACTGAGCTAACAACAGATTTTGTTTGAAGAAAATACAACTGATATAAATAAGTTGAGATATAAATGAAAAATGACATATCAGCCCTTTGAAGAGTAGGATTAAGGTCAAGAAAAAGGCAAGGCAGGAAGTCCAGGGAGCATCTTTATTGTAGTAACATAGAATAAAAGAATTCTAAAAGCCTGTCCAAGTTTCTCTGTGTCCCATCATATACTAATGCAATTCAAAGCAAGGTTTACTCACTCATTTATTCCCTGTCTCCAGATCAAGTCTTTGTTTCTTCCCAATTTGTGATATTCTTCTGTGATACTTCATCAGTATGAAACTTGAAAATATATAATTTCAGTCCTGTTTGAGAATGTTTGTAAGGTTGCAGGGAAAGATTTTTAAGGTTCCGTATTGACTCTCATTCTGATGGATATCAATATAAAGATTTGGGGAGAAATTTTCTAGGGCTTTGGAACTATATTCAGCACTATATATTTCTGGGGAGATGGGATGGGATTAAGCATAGTCATGATCTGGATATAAGAGAAAAATATGAATATGTTGAAAACAGGCATCTGGATTGGATTTTTTCAAGCAGAAGACGTTTCACCTTTTATCCAAAAGGCTTTCTCAATTCAAAAATTTAGGTACAATTTTTTTTATTATCTTTAGAAGGTAAGTTACCGAAATCATCATAGTGTACATAATCTCTAATTAATATGTATAAATACTACTATACCCAAAATAATATAATGTATTATTTGCATCTCTTAATAATACAAGATTTTTTTTTTAAAAAAGAAGAGGATCTGAAAGGGTGGGAGTAAGAGACTTTCTGTAACACCAACAGTTTGTGTGTGAAAGCTTGGTTCTATCGTGATATTACAGTGAAAAAGGAGTCCTAACACTCTGTACTTGGCCTTCAGAGGCCCTTGCATGAGAAATGAAGTGAGGATGGCCTGGCCTATAGGAGGAGTACAGGCAGGTTGCATGGGAGGATATAGCTCCTGGAACCAGTAAGAGAAATTATGGATACTGCTTTCATTTCCATATTGATTTGGAGGTGTTGAACAATTACAAATGACATGGAAGAGTAACCATGTAAAGTGGTCTGTGATGGAGTAGGAAACTAGCCTGAGTTGTTCCTCAAACTATAGAATGGTTTAAAGGGTTGAGATATAAAGTGGCACCCTTTAGCTGAAAAGGGAAATTGGAATAAGGAGTGTGGAGAATATACTGTGATTGCTGTACTGGAATGTAGCAAAAGCAAAAACCAAGGAAGAGAGAGTAGAAGTACTGGATAGCCATTTTGAGCAGATTTCCAATTTGATGGATCTCCTCTTCTGACATCGATTCCTTGGCCTTAAATTAAATAACAAGTCTGTCTTTTAATAAGATCACATTGATTCACAATTAATGGTGAATAAGCACACAGATGTATTATTGAATCCTGGCTGAGTGAGGATGGCGATATCACCCTATCAAAAACTTGGTTTGAGACGAACTTGTTGCATTGGTTCATGCTCTCATCATCTTTTTGAATAACCGCAATATATTCTACAAAATAGAATTATTCCAGAGTTTTTCTGGGTATTGAAATATCTTGAGTGAGGCATATAAACTGATGGCTAATCCTTTGTCATACATATTGGGGTTTCATGTCTGTTTTAATTGTTATTGTATGTCTTATGAATCACTAGGATTGCAATGCAGTAGAATTTTTTTCCTCTGTTCCATTGTGTCCAATTCTCAGAGTCTGCCTGGAATTTTTTAGAAGTGGTTTCTCACTGCCTCCTTCCTAG
>JANHZU010005380.1:0-14143 GCA_032468055.1 Acrochordus granulatus | reverse complement strand
TTCTGCCGTGGTAGCCGCCCTCTGGAACATCATCCCACCTGGAAACAGCTGAAGATATGGCTCTGCAGGCTGGTTTGGGGGCCAGATAAACACTTGCCATCAATGAGATGGCTGCTTGATTGATGGCTCCATCTTTATTCCAGCCCTCCCCATCTTGTTCTTAACTGTATTTTATTTAATTGTTGTTTGTTTATACTGTGATTTTATGTGTTTATATTTGTGATGGCAGATAAATTAAATAAATAAAATTTAAATGAACAATTTCTATTTCATTTCCTCAAAGCACTGTTGACTTAATTTTTCTTTTGGTTGTAAAATGTCAGTTTGCTTTCTTGTTTTAAGCTTTTTTTAAGGCATCCAGTTATATACTTTAAACTTATCTTCTTATGGGTAGTTTTTTCCCCATTTTTCCAGTTCAGAACATTTCAATTACTACTAGATGTAGTAAGATCTTCCCTATTTGTACAATCAGTTTATACTGTTACACATTTCCCTCAGTCTTCTCCTTTTATTGCTTTATATGTGTTTTAAATTTTTTGTCAATAAACCATAACAAAATCTTACTTATTTTCTTTCATTATTCTGCTTTGCTTCCACTGATGACTCTTAACTTCCTTGCAGACTGGCAGTATGAGGGTAAGAAGTCCGACTGTGAAACTTCTGAACATTATTTGTCTGTTATTCACTGTGGCACTGTTCAAAACTTTGTTGAAATTCTGTTCACTCTAATTAGAGATTTGTGTTGCAATTAAATTTCAATTATCTGTGTTTCTGTTGTGAAACTTTAATTATGATTTATTTCTTTAATTCTTTTTTTCTGTTTTTATTGTGGTTTAAATTACCATCACATCATTTCTGTCTAAAAACCTTCTACCTTTCGCAGTAGTTTCTGTTTAGCAGAAGATTAAAAAGTAAACAATGATTTTATTGTGTTGTATTATGTTAGACATGATGTTTGTGGATATATCTAAATATATTAAATTTAAGAAGCAAATCTTACTAAAACAATGTAGATTGGATAGAAAGAAAAATGTACTTCCAGTTAAGTAGTCATAATTAAGAGTTACATAAAATCTGGCTAGAAATTGATAGTGTCTAGTACAGATTTCTTTTACTCACCATACCTGTAAAAATGACTCTCAATAAATTTTATTTTATATGCCAAAATTTATGGCATGTAGAATAACTTTTATTTTTATATTTATAGACTGCAAGTTGGCCAGGGCAGGACCTCCAGCAACCATAGTTCCAATTGATGAAGAAAGTCGGAATGGTGAGTATGTATAATAAATTATAAGACTATTTCTTCTGCCACCATAAATAATATATACATTATCAACAACCTGTAAACGGGTTTATATTCTGTTTGCAAAGTGCACCCTGCTTCTGTCTTACTCAGTTCAGTAATCAGTATAATTTTCAGTGATAAATTATTTGCCTTATGTGATTTCAAATGTTAATCTGATGTGTTGGTCTTTAGCCAGTATTGAGGACTAAAAGAAACAACCAACATCAGAAGTTCAGGAGCAACTGGATAGTTTCAGGACTTTTGTTGCTTTCAGTGTTATTCCTGTGCTTTTCAGGCTTCAAACCAAGCCATTCGCCGTAATACTTCCCGCTTCATCTGAAATCTGAATTTTAGGAGAAGTAATCATTCTAAGAGAAGCATATGTACAGGTAGTCTTTGACTTACAACCTTTATTTAACAATACTCCAAAGTTGCAGTGGCTTTAGAAGAGCCTATATGACCTGTCCTCATACTTAACTACCATCAAACTACCCCCATAATCGTGTGATTTTGGTTCAGGTACTTGGCAACTGGTTCACATTTAACAAGTTGCAGTGTCCTGTGGTGATTTCATTGTGGTTTGCAGCCTTCCCAGCCAGTTTCCAATGAACAGCATCAATCAGGGAAGCTGGATTTGCTGAACAACCATGTGATTCACTTAACAACTTCAACTTACAACCATTTGAAAATGGTTGTAAAACAAGGTCCAGTCATGTAATGAATCATTTAATTACCACATCATTTAGCAACCAAAATTCCAGTCCCAGTTATGGTTGTAAGTGAAGGACTACTTACATACTAAGCCTCGATGAAAACATTTCAAAAGGAGTGAAGGAATTGAGATGTCATATGGAAACTATGACCCAGAGAAAGTCTGTGTATGGGTGTAGATGTTGGATATGTGTATGCATGCATGGTTTGGTTTTGGATGATGATGATGATTTATAAAAGCCCCTGATTCCTTATTTATCTCTTGAAAATTAACCAAAATTGTTAATTATTCCAAAGACAATGAACTATGTGGAGAGATGCTCTGAAATTAGTTCCGATGTGATGGATCTGAAGTTATATCATGACAGTTGAAAATCTGGAGACTCTGAGAAATATCAATAAGAAAGGCATCCAAGAAGAAATACATCGTACCGCTATTTGAAAAAGTTATTCCGCAAGTTCTGCAGATTTTTTTTTTTTGCAAATTATAAAAAGACAAAAAAGTGCAAATTTAATCTCATTTTGTTCTGAGGATTTCAAGATGTAATAATCTTTGATGCTTCTGCTTGATGTAAACTATGGTCAAGGTTTCTGATGTTGTGGCTTTTTTCCTGTGTTAGACTTATTATGTTGTTGCCCAGTATTGGCCTTAAAAGGCAGAATAAGAAGAAATTATTGTACTGATGGCTTGCTTTGAAAAGAAAAGCTGTATTTTTAAGCAAAGACAAGGAATGTATCAATAGTTCACCCCAGAGACGCATGTTTAAATAGGTTGCACTGCAGAATAAATACTGGAATTAAACAATATCATGTTTCATATCCAATAATGATTGTGTAAAAGATGAAAAACGTTTGTCATAACTGTGTTCTACCTGATAAATGGAATGCATTAACTCTTTATGAAAATGTTGGCATGTGCATATTATTCCCCTTGCCCATGTTATAGGGAATATTATAACATGTGGGAACCATCTGTCTCCCATTGTAACTGCCTGGTCAATTCAGTCTTGCAGGGTTGGCATGTTCTGGGTTCCTTCGATTAAACAATGGCATCTGTCAGGAACCTGGAAGTACATTTTTCCAAGATCAGCACCTGCCCACTGGCCTGAGATTCCCCCTAAGATCTAGAAACTCTGACCCTGGTTAGAAGGGCTGCGAAATCTGGCTCTTCATGCAGCACCAGCTCTTCAAGGTAGACCAGACTATTAAATCAAAGTCATGACTGCTAACACTAATTTTATTATAAATTTCCATTAATAAAATTTTGCTAGTCTGGAATGCCCTTCCCCTTCCCTCCCTTTCTCTTCA
Organism: Acrochordus granulatus; assembly: GCA_032468055.1. Classification (NCBI taxonomy): domain Eukaryota; kingdom Metazoa; phylum Chordata; class Lepidosauria; order Squamata; family Acrochordidae; genus Acrochordus; species Acrochordus granulatus. Next base: position 10,836 of record JANHZU010005380.1, on the reverse strand, counting down.
TAAGAATTAAGGAGAGTCCTGTCTGAGACACTTTGTCAAATTATGTTCCTGCCCTGGATTCAGATTTCTTTTATCTGATTGTTGTCTTGGTTGCCGCTCTTCTTCTTGTTCCTCCAGATTATTCTCCCAGCCCATTATATCCGGGCCTTTGGTGAAGGAGAACAACAGCCCCTTGCTTTGTTCCCTTCTGGTCTGTTCTTCTTGTCATCTTTTATCTTTACAATTGGTTTTATTGTATTTCCTTGTTTTAGTTGTCATGAGACACCCAGAGCTGTTGGGAGTCAGACAGTATAAAAGTCGATAGATAAAAATAAAATAGTGTGAATCCAACTGAGCACAAGTAAGAGCTTTCCTTAAGGATTAGCAGAAGGAAAATGGCTCCCCAATGAAGGTGTTGTGGAATGACAGAGGAGCAGTGCAAGTGTCATATATGGAGGGGCCTTTAGATTTATTAAGTGTAACAAAATTAATTTATGACAGATAATCATTTTTGTCTTTGGGTTGTTTTTTTTTTTGCCTGACTACTTTTGATTTCAGCGAAGTCTTCTTAAATTCAAGTCAGTTGCCTTTTACTTGTTTAGGGTGTTCCCATTGGTAAGCCAAGTTGGTCTAGTGATTAAGGCACCAGGCTAGAAACCAGGAGACCATGAGTTCTAGTCCTGTCTTAAGCATGAAAGTCAGCTTGGGCCAGCCACTCTTTTTCAGCCCAACCCATCTCACAGGGTTGTTGTTGTGAGGAAAATAAGAGGAGGAAGGATTATTAGGTATGCTTGCTGCCTTGAGTTATTTATAAAAATAATAAAGGCAGAATAACAAGTCTAAGAATAAAAAAAACTTTTCTTTTTTCAGTTATACATTAATTAAGATTTTGACCTGTAGCAATCTACTCAGTGATACCTCTACTTGGTGTTCACACAGTACTGTATTTTTAGGATTTGTCTTGTTCCTTGCTAATAAGACCACCATTTAAACACATTCATGCTGAAGAGCCAGATGAAAAGATCAAGACTCAGAGATCCCCTGTGATTTAATAAATGATATAGAGGCAGTGAATTCACAAAAATGAAGACATTACTGATTTCTTTTCAAACTCACAAATTTAATGAACATCAGCGTACTATATGGTGATAAACTTTGCTTCATTCTTAATTCATAACTGACCTAATCAACATACCACAGTCTTTAACAATTGCAGTAAGATGTTTTCTGAAAGCAAAGATGCTACATTTGCGCTGATAAAACGGGATCTCTCATGTGAGATCAGATGAAATGACAGTGCCAGTTCACTAATTTTATCTGCAAGTAAGTAGCATCATGTTTTGCTTTACAATTAGTTTATTTATAAAGATGGGTGAATAAAATTACACATTTTAATATATTTAGGTGGTTTATACTCCATCTAAATTGACATTGCAAAATGCAGTCTTTCATTTGCAGCAATGAAGCAATGTAAAGCTTTGTTTTTCCTTCTCCCACAGCATGCTTCAGCTGAGATAGCCGTAGTTCCTTGAGAGGAAAAGAGGAATGAAAACTTCCCAACAACCACAACTATCCTCCTCCTCCTGCATAAGTTCATACAAATGCAGACTACTATTTTCACTTTAAAATGTAGATGGCCTTTATTTGGGTCTTTAAAATTTCAGAGTAGCCCAGGAAAAGGAAACTGGAATGAAATTGATAGGGTTCTTTTGTTTTCTCCTGTTTCATCAGGACTATGTGTGTTTGTGTGTGTGTGAGAGAGAGAGAAGGAACTAGAGCCAGAGAGCCTGATAATATGTCTTATGAATGCTTCATGCTAACAATTTATTTTCTTTCTTTTGTGCAGTGAGTCATTTTTTGTTGCTCCAGGATGGTCTATCTGTCCTCCCCATGCCCTGACAACATTCAAAGCCCTTTTTCTGGTGTTTCTTTGTGGCATTGGAGTTTTCAAACTTTCAGGAGTTTTCAAACTTTCTCAGGCTTTGGAACCTGTTTTTTTAAATGGTTAAATAAATCCGTCTACCCATCCAGGGACTCTTATGACTTAGGAGGAAAAACCAACCTCTCCATCCTTTCCCTTAGTCACTCTGTAAGGAACTCTCATCCCTTTGAGTTAGGCCAGATCAGGAAATGAAACTATTGGTCACTGTTGTTCAAGGGTATATTAAGAGATTCTCCAAAGCCTGATACGAATTTTCCTTCCCGCTCAGTTTTGATTTTTTTTCTTCTCGCTTTTTGAGCTCATGGCTGCAAGTTGATGGGGCCTCCACGCAGACAATAAGGAGGCAATGCGGTTGCTTCCTTCTTCACAAAAGCCTCACCAAACTCTCGTGTTCACACAGGGAAGGAATTCCAAGAGCTGCGTCAGAGGGGAAGAAAGACGAGAGCTCGTACTTAATAGAGCTGTAGCCATCTTTGAGATGGAAAATAAATTGTTCCTGTTCCCAATGAACTTCTAATAATTGTCACGTAAAGGATCACTGCCCTCAGTGAGGACACAGGCTTTTTGATGGCCCCATCTTTCAGCAGACTCAGAACAAAAGTCACTTGGGAGCAATCTGCAGGAAATTCTTCTGGCTGACCTATCCTAAGCAATTTACGCATGGAGCAACAACAGTCAGAATTAATCTGGACTCTTCCAAACGTCTCTGGCACATTCCCTAAGAGCTCAGAAATATCTCTCCCACCTGGTGCAAAAGTTATCCCAAATGTTGATTTGGTTGTTGATAGTATTGTGAGGTTTGTGACCCAAGGATCTGATTCCATTTCCATAAACAACAGCAAGGTCCTGTGCCTCTTGAATAGTGAGGCTTTCTAGACTGACATCAGCCTTTGAAATAGCCTGGTCAGGGAACAGTTGCCACAAAAACCTACTTTATTGTTATAGGGCATAATGCAGAATTTTGAAAGGCTGACAGAGATTCTCCTTCCCCCTTCTTTTTCCTGAGATTTGAGTATCTTTCTCACCCTCTCTTTTTCAGGGGTAAGCTGGTGTTTATGTAAGGGCAGTTGAATTCTTCCTTCATTTTCTTTATATTCCTATAAGAATTCAGTTTGAAAAAACTCAGTTGAGAAAATAGCTTCTCCATCCTAACCATCATTACAATTATTAGTCAGTTAATACAAGAATAGCCAGTATTTGAAATTTATACGTGTCCTGTCTTTTTATTATCGTAGCCAGGAGCAAGGCTTTAAATGCAATAGAGGAATGGTGGCTTGGTAGCCTCACAGCTAGTTCCATATGGCAGTTCAAATTTTTTTAACAGCTTAAAAATCCACACACACTATTTTATGGAAGCATAGATATGGGCAGGATAGTGCTATTTTTATTTATTTATTTATTAAATGTATATGGCACCTATGTTCCTGAAAATCATTTTGGAAATAATGGGAATAACTGTTATAAAATTAAGTCCAACTCACTCAAAATAGAATTGGTAATAGTTCTTTTATTCTTGTGTTATTCAGGCAAAAGCAAGGCATGTGTGCACATATAAGCATAAATTAATTTTTACTACAAGATTCCAAAATTACTACAATCCTACTAAAATTATTACAAGGTTACTAAATTACTACAAAAACTGTGCCCAATAATCAGTATGTGTGCCCAGCCAAGGCTGATCAATGTGTGCCCAACCAAGGCTAATCAATTGCTGTAAGTATTGTTGCCCAATCAAGGCTAATCCACTCATTCACACAATACTTATCCACACTCATTTACACAATGCTCACATACACTCTCAATACAGGTGGCCAATCTGTATTAGAGTGAGCTGGGAAGTTGACTCAGGTCATCCCCTGCTCCAACCAAGAGTTGTCACAAGCTTCAGGGTGTCATATCATCTCAATCTCTTTTTATACCCAACTTGTTTGCCAACTTCTTAGGTATAATACATCAGAGACCCAACATGGTTATGGTACATCTTATCTCCAGCACACCCAAACACTGCACATTTTTATTCTGTTCCCAGACTTCTAGGAATATACATTTCCTTGACATTCTGTACTCCCACAACTGTTCCAGATAATCCTAGTTCTTGATAACTGTACCATCCATAACTCATGCACACGTTCAAGCACTCAGTTGGTAAACACATTCCAACAATATGACCAGCTTTGTGGGTTCACCTTGAGGCTAAGCATGTCTATTCCTTCTAATATTCTTCTTCTTCTTCTTTTGGCTGCTCCCATCAGGGGTTGGCATAGCAAATCTTCTTGTTTCCATCTTCCTCAGTCTTCAGCATCCTCCTCATTCATACCGACCTCCTGCACGTCCTCTTTCACAGCATCCATGCACCTCCTCCTGGGACTTCCTCTTCTCCTTCTGCCCGGTAGCTTCATCCTCAACAACCCTTCCCAACATACTCTTCATCCTTCCGCAACACATGCCCAAACCATCTGTGTCTCACTTCTCTCACGTTGTCACTAAACCTTCCTACCTGTGCTGTCCCTCTAATATACTCATTTCTAATCTTGTCCAGCTTTGTCACACACAATGAAAATCACAGCATCTTCAACTCTGCCACCTCTAGCTCTGCACATGTAACATGATATGTGGCCTGTAGCAAAGTTACAATATATTTTTGACAAACTTCCATGGGGATTAATTTTTTTTTCTGGTAGCGTGAGGTAGGGTGTACCCTAAATTATTTTGATCTTGATCAGCAGGAGGAAAAGAGCTAATTAACTCCTGGTGTTTTCTGAATCCTAAGATCTCCAGTAGAATGCATCGATGAACATTAGTTGACATAATAAAAAAATCAATAATTTTACAGCATACAGGCAAGTCCAACCAGAGATTCAATTAAGAAACTATGGATATTTTAGGTCTAAAAGCTGTAGATATTTTAAGACTAGGAATACAGAAAGCTTGACAAATTAGCAATCAACATCCATATAGAAATAAACCCCGTGTAGAAACATTCAAAAGAACAGCCAATATAGGGGGAAAACACACCTATTAACTATACCCAGATAACAGGAACCAGCACATAATCTTCACAATAAGTACCAAAGAATGCCAGACACGAAGGAACAATACTGAAAATAAGCACATCCTGCCGAAAACCACAAAGACTAGTAGCATAAGGTATTATTTATAAACAGACAACAAATCTCACTTGTCCAGGTCAAAGCAGGAATGAAGTTATCATGTTTCTTAATGAAGCATTTGCAAGAAGGAAATCAAGCTGAGAGAATCTCAAGAACTCAACAATTAAACTCTAAGATGTTGTGTGTGTGTATTCTCTAAATTATAAAATAGAAAGCGACACCATTTGCAGTCAAACCTGTGGTTAAAATGCCAGAGTAGAATTAGAATATATTGAAATACAACATTTTTCAGTGTGCTTCTTCATACTGTAGCCAATTTTTTACACAGAAAAAAAATGATTTAAGTGCTTCTCCATTATAATAAATAATCTTTGCAAAATAAACATATTCTAGTTGCTTTATTAAGGCATTCTATTTATTTTTCAAATTTATATAGCTGCTGATCTCACAAAACAAGTGACTCTGGACAGCATATAATAAGTTGTATAATAATAAAAATAATAACTATTATTAATAGTAATTAAAACATTTAAAACTGTAAAATGCAGTCTGCCTTCTCTAGTAGATCTGGTGGGATGGGAAATGTTTTCTTCTAAATTTCCACTGTAGATATTTCTATCTTAGTAAGACATACAAATATATAAGTTAAACAATTCTTTTTAACTACTATTTCATGTGAATAGAACTCACACTAGATTAATTTCAATTTTTATCCTAAATTGCCTTCAATCAATGAATACATGTACAACTTTAATCCAAGATAGAAAATCAGTGCCTGCATTTCATAATGAAGTATAATTTTCATAGTTTTATTTTTCAGTTGGATACGTTTGCAGGAAAGGAAATCCCTTTGGTTCCAACTTTAGATCAGAGGCCAATTTCTCATTTGTTCTATAGTAGCAGCAAAGGCATATTTTAAGAATTTCAACAAAAAACCAAATTGGAACATTTTGAAAAATGAAAAACCTTGATGTGAGACTAAGCAATAATTATTTTGCTAAGTATTTAATAATTTTAAGTATTTAGTATTTTTAATAATACTAAGTATTTAGTATTTTTAGTAATCCATCACAGCAGGAGCTAGTTATGAATTTACATCTAAATTCCCCAACATTATGCTGAATCAAAGGACATAATATTGCATCACATATGTCTGAAAATCTATTTATCATAAACATAGAAATCCTTATAAGAGTTTGGGATGTAGTGTTTTGTTCCTTTTTGCATTATGAAACATTAATCTGTTGTTTGTGAAATAGACAACTTTTTCTGGAATATGCAATAAAGAATATACAATCTAAAGAAATCCTTGCTTTCCATGCACAAAATCACCTGCTCGTCATTTAGTTTTAGCTAATGTAAAATTCTGGATTCTGCCAAGATTTCCTGAGTTCCTTTAAATATGAAAAAGTGAGCTGTCTGTTGGCTAAGAAGAACAACTCTTTGATTTCAGTAGGAATTAACTTGCACAGCTGCCCTTAGTCTACAACTTGAATAGAAAGTAGGCAAATGACTGCCAATTAGCAATGAACATGTGACTGTCCTTTCTAATATTGTTTCTTTTAAAATAAGAACCTCTGTTTGTGATACTAATTCAGTAGTTCACTTAAATTTGTATCTCTTTTATCTAACAGTTCTTTAAACAATTCTCCCTTTTGTAATGACTGACTCTTTTTTCCCCTTGATATATTATCTCATATTTTGGAATTTATTAATATACCATGCTTTAGAACACTTATAGGCATTATCTGTTTGTACTGGTTAATGACTGATTGTTTCATTTCAATTTCTCACTCTTATCCTAATGCATCAAATGAGATTTTCATTTCAAGGGCTCTCATGTAATATACAGTATTTAGAGAGAAAGAGAGGAAGGTTTGTTCACTACTCCAATAGAAGGCAACTTTTGAGTGGCTTAGTCAATAAAAAGGTTAAAAGAGAAAAACCCAGTACAAAACATTAATAATCAACACAGCCTAACACAAAAAAGAATTACCAGCCCCACTAGATAGCCAGGAAATCAAATACATATGAAGGCTAAAACCTCCTTTATTGAGATTGGCTAAAATAACAGAATTTTGAAATTGGTTGTGCTGTGCCTCCTCCTCCTTCTCATATCTCAATGAATTAAGCAAGAGTCTGCTTGAGTCATTTCCAAAAGTTATCTCATTCTGGAAAACAAAAAAAGTTTTATCTCCCCTTATCTCATTGTCTACAGTAACATACAGCCTCTTTTCAAGGGAACAAAACTCAAATAACCCTCCAAAGTCCCTTAGAAGAGCCAGGTTGTATAGCCTTCCAAAAAGATAGATTGGCCCAGGCTATTTCAATTTCAGGGGCACGATATTCCAAAAAAATGGGAGCAGCAACAGAGAAGGTCCTGTAGAGATATGGGTTGACAACACTGAAAAAGGTATGCATGAACAATTAAAACAAGATAAGAGACAATTCAGTCCTGGATTCGGAGAACATATGAAAAAGAAATTCAACCGCATTGTGAGTTTGAGATATCAATGGGGAGCCTGCTCAAGAGAAACTCTGGGTAGGCTTTCAAGATTATGTTATTATTCTCTACAACAAAAAAAAAGTTCCTGTAATCCTTGTGCTGTTTGTTTCCTGACCTGCCTTATCTCAAAAGGGTGCATACCTATTATCCTTCATGATAATCCCAAGGAGTTTGGAACCAGAAGTGAGTCTTCTTTGCCAAATCTTCCTTGATGGGCAAATTTTCTTGGAATACATAAACTAAAGTTACATAAATCCCAGGCCATGTAAGAGTGACAACCAACATTTACTTATGCCCTACAGCCAACTATTAGCCAATGCAGCCCTTGCAGTAGAAATGTTACGTGGGTGAACTATGAGCCATGTCAAGGAGTCTATAATTACTCGAGTCTCTGCATTTTGTAGAAAAGATGCAGTATAAAATATTTTCTGAAGGACAAAATAGATCTTCAGTTCATTAAATATATATACCTCCCAGAGTTGCTAGAAGTAAGGTAGAACAATACATTATTTTAAAAATGTATGTTCCTTGGTGGTTTTCTCATATCTTTGTGAAATTGCATGTCTCCTAACAAATCTTGGACATTTTTAACATAATTAAGTATGCTGCACTGTCACCTTCAGCCAGTTCTGCTGCAATTATCTTCAAATGAATTATGGTAGTAGACTACTGTTTTAGTTGTCTCTTCTAATCATATCTCGGAATACAATAACAATAAATAGATAGCATCCAGGACAGAATAATAACATAATGAATGGCTATTGCACTTGGGAATAGCCATAATTACTTATAAGCTAAATCCTCTCTGCTATATACCCAAATATTACAGAATACTCATGCAGTTTCAACAGTCACTGGTGTGTTGAAACAAACCCAATTGCTAGATGATTTTGAGAATGGAAATTCAGTGTTTAGAAACCAAATTTATGGGCAGCACTGTTATGCCATTAAATTAATTCCTAGAAGGTGGCTCTTCGGCTATGAAACAGAGATGAGTGCCACCCCATAGAGTCAAACACAATTGGCAGGGGAAACCTTTACCTTTTGGGGTTAGGTAATTTTACTCAATGTTCTTTATTTATAGCCTTACTTTCTGAAACTATGTATATAGTCCATAATGTTTCAAGTTTCTACCAAAATATGTCATGTCTATGGGATTTACTAAAAAAGAATTTAGAAACTCTACATTCTCTTTTGATTTCTGGGTTGCAGGGTTTACGTAAAACTGCCCTGGTACTCAGCTGAGTTACGGGTTACAGCTTTAAAGTTTCACTTCTTTTTCCTTAGCTACATACAACTAACCAGGGTGAAATACTGATTTCTCAGATAAATCAACACATTCCCCATGGTTTGTCCTTATGCTTTATGTATAGAGAGAACAAAGTATAACTATTTTGGGAACTGTGTCCGCTGAAGAGGGACATCTTCACCTTCTAATAAATGTGTGTAATTCAGGGGATCATGACAATATCATTTTTGAATGCACCAATGTTTATCATCTGTCCACTGCCGGTGTCCCCAGCCAACCCTACCTCGCCAGCAGGCATTGTAGTCACTCCCTCATTCTTTCTCTTTCTACATACTGTATAGGCTTGCACCATTTCCCCTTACCTCATGATCCTCAGAGAGCCCCAGTGAAACCTCCTCTTCTTACTCCTAGTCCGACCAATGGAACTGTCTGCCACTTGGGGGGAGGGGGAACAAAGGGAGCCATGGATCACATGGAAAACTGCATCCCCACTTCCCCTTCTGACATGTTCCCAAAGGCAGCTCTGTTCAGAGAGGAATAGGACTCACTGGTCAACACTTTGTGTCTTCCAGCTAGCCCTACCTAGCTAGCAGGCATCTGACTTGCTCCCTCATCCTTTCCTCACCAGCCACCACCATCATGAGATTTCAAATTTTGGCCTTTGTTCAGAGAAGACAATGGCTGCTCACTTGTCAGGCCTTGATGCCAGCTGATTGGCATAGGGGTCAGAGAGAGGTGGGAAAGAGGGCAGGAATATACCCCTTTCATCTTCTTTAATTTATTACTTTTTACCACAATGTTGTGCTTTGCTTCCCTCTTAGAATAGTTTTAAATCTTGGCTGGCTTCTCTTAGGAGTTGTAGGAAGCTATCAGGGACAGTTTAAAAATAGGATCACATGACTTCCTGAGGGCTAGGGCAGAATCAATCTATCTGATCTCCAATGGCCAAAGGAGGAGCTGATGTACATTCAGTTTCAGAATAGGAAGTACTTGAATAATGAAACAGGATGGTCAAGGACGAAGGTATTGTGGTTAATGTATTTGATATCAGGGAGAATCCATTTCTACTCCATCTACAGCCACAACAGCTCACTTGTGACTTTCAACCCAGTCTGCCTCACAGGGTTATTGTGAAGAAATGTAGAAGGGTGGAACACTATATATGTGCCTTAAGTACCTGGGCAAAGGTGGGATATAGATACATGTGCATGTTTGTGTGCCAGAGAAGAGGCACATAAAGCAATACAAATATGTTTGTATCCAGGTCTTTCTTCATGCACTTAAATTTGTTGCTTCCTTAAGAGCCCTATTAGGAGTAATCACCTTTCTGCTGGTGGGGAAGGAGCAAAGGATTGCAAGACTGGCTGGAAAACTGCACATGACGTTGAAAATATAGATCATGTGACTGTAGGAGCAGCCCAAAGCACAGCAGCAGTCAGTTGCACTGAACAAGCCACAACCTCCCCAAATTTCATTTCTTTGGAGGTCATGTGTCCCAGATTGTGGACACATTCTGCACATTAGCCCATTTGAGATATCTTGATTCAAAAATTGTCGCCATACGATGCACTGATTCACCTAGGTAAAGGTCATGATGAGAGTTTTATAAGTATATAGATGCTTTTAATAATTTTAATATGAGTTTTCTGTTGTTTATTACTGATAATGTTTTAATTCTTGACTGGGAGCCATCCAGAGTTTGATATAGATGGCTATATAAATGTTTTAATTAAATATCAAATAATTGCTTCAAGATTATACAGAAATCTCTGGTTCACGCAGGCGCGCTCAGCAGCACAACAGTTGGGAGAAGGAATTAGTAAAGGCTGCTTCAGAATGCCCTCTATTTTGATTTAATTTGTTATCAGCAGCAACTCATGAACATGATGAGATTATATTGTGCATATATTTGTGCTCTCAATGACAGATTTTTGTCTTCTTAGGACCTTTCCTCTATTTTTGTTGACAGAGTACACATCTATATTTGTGCCCTCTGCTATTCAGTATCCTTTCAAGGAGTCTTCTTTTGGAATTTAAAAAAAAAATTTCC
>JANHZU010005379.1:20270-34616 GCA_032468055.1 Acrochordus granulatus | reverse complement strand
GCGGCTCGTCTAGCGGAATATTTTCTGATTAAATTTTTTGCTCGTCCTGCGGGTTTCTCGCCTTGTGAGTTACTCGTTCTGTAAGGCACCACTGTATAATATACCCACTTAGTTGGGGGAGTAAATCCCACTAAAATCAATAGGTTTAACGTAAAAGATTCATATGATCTAAAGAGAAACAATAAATAAATAATAAGAAAAGAGAGAGAGAAAAATCCAAGTTCAACCATGAACAAATGGAATCATATTATTCTGGACAAAATTAAATTAATGTGCTTTTTGTACAATATCACATTGCAGTCTTCCATCTAAACATATTGAGATGAGATTACTGCACATATGTCTATAGATTCTGTGAATGGAAAGGAGAAGACACAAGTGAATTTAAGGAATAAATATCTCCAATGCAGATAATCTGCAACTCTGAACTTCGGAGAGAGATTCTGTAAGAAAATGGACGCATGAGAACCATACCAGGAGATAGAATGAAGCAAATATCTCAGGCTGCTGAGCAAAGGCATTTTAAAAAATGGGTAACAAATTATTTACTTATTATTGTTCTAAATTTTAGCCAGGAAAGCAAGAAGTATTTGTGAGGTTTTTCTGCTGAATGTAGAAAAATAATTAAAATAAAAATGCAGTCTCATAACTTCATTTGTGATTTGTACATCAGTAATGGCGTGTTTCTTTCATGATAAGTTGTTTTGAGTTTCAAGGGAGAGATGCATTTGAGCTGATCTTAAAAAATATGATCAGGTCACTTCCTGTGTCCTTGTATCTTCATCCATAAATATCATGGTGTGACCTTCTTATATATTCAACTTCATTTTATCATTATCATCTCTCTGTGGAAAGATGTGTACTTACTTTTGGGAGAATTAGGTAATATGGTTTGTTTGAGATTTGAATGCTAAGGAGAAATCATCCAATTAATTTAGATTTACAAGAAGAAAAGGGTCAAATGTAATATCGCATTGTACTAGGGATTTCTCTCTTGTTCCTTATAAAATATAAATAGGCACAGCTTTCATCCCCATGAAACATGAAATTATGGATACAGCCCAAAAGCGCTTGTACAGCACCACTGTGCTGTTGAACAAAAGGCAGGCAATGGAAATAAAGATCCAAAGAAAACCTGATCTTCAGGATAAAAAATTAAAATAGCAGTATCTAGAAGCAAACCAGGAATCCAGGAACATAGCATTAAATGGAGTGGCACCATAAGGGGAGAAAAGGGGTATAAAAAAGTCAAGTCTGTTACCTGTCATTTGAGGCTCAAGACTAAGACCTTTGCTTACAGACCTCAGTAACTCCTAACGTTGAAACATATAGAATTATATTTCTATTGCCATAATTTGAAAAAAAAAGTTTTCTCAAAGTGCAGAACCAATTTATTTTATTATTTGAACCTAAGGAAAATGGTAAGTCTGCACCTTTCGTTATTCACAGAATGGGAAGTAAGGAGATGTCAGTGTAGGCATTTTTGTAGATCAGTGTGCAAAAGGAACTGTTCCATAAGATTCTGCATAGGTAGGTTACCAGGTCTTTCCTCAACCCTCCCCATTTCTCTGGGCTTGGGACTGGCATACACACATGTGATGACAAGTATGCATGGCTGGGTTAAAAAAAAGTGTGCATGGCTGAGTTAACAAAAAAAAAGATATTATGCTTAGTGGCAAGAGAAAACTAGGTCTCCAAAGAATGCAGTGGTTAGACTCCATCAAAGAAGATACAGGCTGGATCATACTGCAACTGAAAGAAGTGGCACAGGGTCAAAAAGTGTGGTGAGATTTGGCCCACAGGATCACTTATAGTCAGACATGAAGTTCACCATTTGCCATTATCATCTTCCTGATGTCCTGTTTCTATGACATTGTGAAGCATTGCTTTTAATCCATTTGTTTTTGTTTTGTTTTTAATTACACTGATCCATGAGTACTTTATTGAGCTTGCTGGACAAAAAGCCATGTTTCATCCTTTCATCAGTTTTCAGGAAGGAAAATATGGCAGCCTGCCAGGTGTTCCATCTGTGTTTAATGATAGGTGGCAGAAAAAGAGTTGGGGATCTTATCCTTCCATGTTAGAAACAACCCTGCTTTCCACTTTAAATGAAACTAGAGAATTTGGCATAAAAACAGAATTATTTATTTAACGTTTTTGCAAAGATGGTGCACCAAGTATTCACAGGTACAGTGGATACACGTAAGCAGGCAATCCTTGCACAATTATACCCTATTCCTGGCCAGGTGTGCCCTCTTCCTTTCCCCATTGGATAGGTACTCTGGAGTGTACAGCCTATCAGAGCTGTATAATAAATCCCATCTTAGTTTATATTTCCCACTACTCTATCTCCCCCAACTCTTATTTGTAATTTTCCTCTTTTGGTTATAACCACGTGAAACCTTATGTCATCTTTTTACTTATTTCTTCTTGTTAGCCTGATGTTAATGAAGCCGCCTTTGGCTTCTGTTTAATTAATCATATCAGAGCCTTCAACAAGTCATTAGGCTGGGTCAATCTTCAATAAGTTGTTTTGGGAAATAACTCCTCAGTTGATTTTATCAAGGTCTTAAATTACTTCTTTTTGGAAAACAAATCTTTGGAGAAAAACATGTTCTTTATTATTTCCCAATACCCATGCCCAAACAGCAGCAGAATTTGAGAAATATCAAAAGTTAGCTTTACAAATACAGTTGTCCTGTGGAAAATGCTTGAATTGTGTTATTTAGGTGAACAATAACTACACAAGAAACTATAGAAAGAAAAAAAGAGAGAGAGAAACTTCAAGATTATCATACCTCAGAACCGCTTAGTGTCTTCGTACCTTACAAATTGAGCTAATAACTTTGAAAGCAATTCAGACATGGGCATTTTAATTATAATTATGTATAATTATATTTTAGCAGAATAGAGGTAACCAGAATTAAATTAATTTCCAAGACAATTACAATAGTGTAGAAAAGGAAGGGACTGAAATGTATAGTTTGCATAATATCACTAATAATGGCCCAAGGAAGTTTTGTGCCATGCAGAAATTCTGGACACACTAGCATGGGATGAAATGAACAGGGGATATTTTGAAAACTTCCACCGTGTCACATATATTTCTTAGGAGCAAGCAATGCCCCTCTTGTTCTCTCAAAGGAATAGTTGACAGGGATAAGGGTAACTCAAGACACTTCACTATTAAGAAACTCCCATTTTTGATTAGATAGAGGAAAGGGTGCAAAACAAACAGGCACCAGTGTCATAAAAAGAAGAGGCTTTCTCATTTTTTCTAGAAGTTGCTCAAAAGCAGATAAAGTCTGATGTAGATGCAGATATCATGTCATTGTCAATCTACAGGGATACATTGACAATGAATGTCCCCCCATATTTTGATCCATCTTCTGTCAGCCTCAATAACCATGTGCAGTTGGTAGAAATGGTAGAATTCATATTCCAAAGCATTTAGAAGTCACATTGGTCTACTCTCCTATTTCAGTCATCTATGCTCAAAAGTTACTCAAATTTAGGAAACACTAAAGTAAACAATCTTCGGGTGGTCCTTATCAATTTCATGAAACACATCTATGAATGTGTTTCTATTCTTTTTCTGGGTATGGAGAAAGGGGTTTTAACATTGTGTGATACCTTTTTATATGTTTCATCACTCAAAATAACTGGAAATTGTGCTAGTAATTTTAATCATGGGAGGGAAAAAAGGAGGCTGGTATGCCATGTCCAACACTTTGCTATTGGTTATGTATCTGTGATCTGTCAGACGCAGTATTAATCAACAGGTAGATGCTATTCTGTGTGATCAGAGATTTATCATATATGATTATGTGGGCTGCAAATAAGATTCCAACAGACCAATATTTTAAATTATCACTTTTGTTGTGAGCAGCCCAGATCTCTTTAGTCAATGAACACAATAGGAGTGGTTTACTAAAATTCAGTTTTAAAAGTCCAAAATTTTAAGAACTAAAAAACATCTACATTCTAAAATAAACTACTACTTTTTTCACTAGCCATTTTCAAACTACTGAAGTTCAATAGTTGGTTGTTCAAGATTTCACAATGTTAGACAAATTTAACATTTTCTACTTTTCACTTTGAAAGCTAACTATATTAAATAATTTAAAATCCTATCAAATATTTTTAAAGCAGAATCAACCAAAATATAAATATTGGCCATATTTAACATGTAAAGCATTGATACAAGCATATTTGTTTAAATAACTTTCCAAAATCCTGATGGATTTGTTTTCCACTTAGAAATTGACTAAATGAGAGAGTAATCAGAGTAATTCATTCTCTGTCAGCATAATAATTCAAGTTACTAAGAAATATGTAAAGCTTGGTGGCCATCATTCACAGTTTCAGTCACAAAGGATTAAGAACTTAAATATATATGATCATCCTAATTTCATCTGACTTGCCCATATATATGTATTTATTTGAATAAATGGAATATAGCAGCTTTGTTTCTTCCTGTTTTGCTGAGAATATCTCACTGCAATTAAAAAAAATAAAGTAGTAAACACAATCTGTTCATTTAATTAAGAAGAAGCAATGATTTGCACATAAATAATTAATTGGCTTTAAAATATGTGGTACTACAAAGAGCCCATCTATATAGATAATATATAATCATCTTATGGATGCCACACATGCATTTCCAAAATCTAAAACCAAAATCCAAATTTGTTTATCCCTCCATCATTTCTCTGGACAGAAAATTAGCACTATTCAAAACCAGCGTTGCATTGGCCTCTTGAGAACAGTAGAATCCCCATCTCCACAGGCATTTCCTCTTATTGAATTGATGTATCTTCGAAACATAGACTTCTGTTTTTTGTGTCAGAAACAGGATTTCCAACTACTTAAAAAAATCTCAAACTACAATTGGGAACAGGCTTTAATTCTTAGATTAACCAGTTAAATCTATTTTGCTTCTTGTATGTTACTGGAAGAGGATTTTTTAAAAAAAGTAATAAAGATGACTCAGTTTTTCATGAATTATAGATCTGATTTATTTTGCAATCATGAATTCATTTCATCAAAGAAGCTTCTGTAGAAAGGTTCTGGGCAATTTATAAACTGATGAGTAAGCTGTTTAATGCAGTATAAAATAAACTAAAAATATATACTTGGACTCATAGTCCTTGTATGCTGCTTTAGGTTTATGAAAATAAATTGCTATGGTGTCACTAACCTCCATTTTCTTAGTCTTTCAGAACCATGGTATTTATAATTGAAGCAAATTTTTCTATGTTTATGAATATCAGTAAGTTATAAATGGTAATCACATATATATCAAAGGCTAGTTATATGTACGTTTAACCTAGTTAATATATTAAACTTAATAACCTGGCCTAAATATCACATTGGGACATCCAAAGTGGTTGTAAATAAAGAGGTAGGGCAAGAAGAAGCAAAACGAAAAGGAGAAGAATGGGAAAACGGGAAAAAGACATTTGTTAGCTGACATTTTAAGACTGGTTCATGATCTTAATTAAGATTACTTTATGACCCTACATGCTTTTTCTGTACTAATAGTTTATTGAACTGAATTTAGGAAGATCTGCTTTTCCTTACACCCATCTGAGTTGAGGGGTGCTCCACATACGCAAAGGAATATCTTCTAATGGAAAGGTCTACTTCAGACATGGCTCTAAAAGGGGCAGAAATCACAAAATGTGATTTCTACCAAGTGCTATTCTGCATTTCTAAAGCATCACTTCTCTGAGGTTGCTGTGCAGTTTTGAGCTCTGAATGTATCAATATACACAAAGATGATATTGTAAGGTGATTTGTATTTTGGAATGCTTACATTTAGATAAGTTATTCTGTAAACACAGAAAATCATTTCCATGTATAATTTTATGCCACTCGGAATGTATCTTCATATTGATTGTGATACTAGTTTACAATCAGCAATAAAAAATGCCAAGGATTTATGAATGAAGGTAGGAGATCAGATGCAGACTACAGGTCAACTGACTGCTCAGCTTGTAATTATAGCATTTAGGATAATACATTACCTGAATCCATTCCTGATTTTTATTCTGTGCAACCTGTTTCATTATAAATAAGGAAATCTGCAATGCTCTCATTGTGTTGATTGACTGTTCATTATATCGCAGTATGCACAGCTTCTCCTTGTTGATTGCATATGTAAAGTGATCTGAGTCAAGTTTATTTAAAAGAAAAGCTCACTGATTTCCTTAGAATGCCATGTAGATGACTGCAACTGAACTTACTGTCTTATAACTCCAGCTCCAATCCTCTACATGTAGTTCTGCTGAAATGGTGTAAATAAACTTGACTCAGATCACTTTACATATGCAATCAGCAATTATTTACTTTTTATTTTTTGCTAAGCTAATTAACAGAAGCACAAATACAAGAATATTAGTGAATTAATATAATTTCAAAATTGATTTTTACAATAAATTTAAAAAAGGAAAAAGAAGGGAAGAACTAAAAAATGGTTTGGAAAATCACCTTATTGACATAACAACTTTGAAATATCTGTCCATTTTGCTGGAAACTCCTTTGTCTTGTTTTTTTTTTTGGTCAGGAAATAAAAAGTTAGCTCAAATGTGCAAAATTTGTCCATAATCCAATCCATGGTTTTAGAATTAGGTCTTAAATGCTGAACTAGTGTTTCTGTTATTTTCTATCATTTTTTAAATTTTATATTCAGTATCTTGTGGCTCTTACAGTTATTTTTCCAGATAAATTTCATACAAAGCCTTTTATCTTCATAGCAACATACTGCAGATGTTGAAATAATCAACATTTAAACTGGGTGCTAGCTAGGCATTTTGATTTGATACAAAGAATCAAAGATAGACTCTTGCTTTGAAGACTTCAAGAAACTTGCTGCTAAAATGCAGAGATAAATGAGGAAAAAACCCCTCTAGATCTGTTTTCTTTTGATTACATTGTGAGTTTGTTACTGTGAGGAACTCTTCTCTAAAAATGGATTAAATACACAACTGGTAAAAACAAACTTCTAATAGTTGAAACATGCTCCTGAAATACATTATTCCAAGTTCTAACACTTTAATTTCTTCTATTTTTAAATTTTCAACCTGTTTTTAATTTTATCCCATATTTTTTCTTCACTCTGATTTCTTTTCAGAATCCATTGGCTAGTACATTTAATTTTTCAGCACATAAACGATCAGTTGCTATCACTTTATTTTACAGTCTGGATTTTTTTTTTTTAAGAAAAAATGGTAATCTGTTTCGGACTTGTTTCTGCAAAACCTACTCTTGATTCATTTGGGCCTTGATCTACAGCCCATTAGTGTTAATGATAGTGTACACAATATTTTTAATGAATGTTTGGGCTCTTAAGCTGTTAATCTGTTGATCGCTTTCACTGAACCTAAACTGTGCAGCCTTAAAACACTATCTTAATGGCATAATAAGTTTAGATTCCCAGTAACCAGGGTGCTTTCATAATGGACTCCTCAGAATAACATTCCAGTAATGGAATGCCATTCCGTTCACCAATGGACACAAACGTAGTCCCACTTAACAATAGACACTCCCTAATAATCACTCACTATAATTTCTGTCACTAATGTCTGTTTGTAAAGGCTGCCTTCACTATCAATATCTGAATGGTAGCCTGTGATGCAGAAATATCTAATAATAAATATGCTGTTGTAGAATCATCTATATGGAAATATGAAGCTACTTTATAAGATATATTATTCCAAATAAACACCACACATCGTTTATTTCCTCTCTGCATGTGGTTGGATTTAAATAACAAATTAACAGCATTCTCTAGTACTTTTTCCATCCCAATAAAAACCTAGAAAAGATTCCACCCCATCTGAAATTAAAGCGCTCTGGTTGAATTGAAGGCTTTTTAGTTGAGGTAATGATCAAAGTTTAGTCTAATGGGATCAGAGACACATCTAGATAATCTAATTGTTGATATGTCACTAGGCTTATTCCCAGGCAATTAACTTATGTGTATATAATTGGTATATACTGGGACTATTCAGGAAGTCTGGTCCTATCATAAAGTAGGGAAGATGATTTTGGCACAGATATGGGGAAGAGGTGGCAAGGTTTTGAAGAGAACAGTTGGATTTTAGACTTTGCCCCGAAACAATACAAATGAATGCTATTCAATCATCAGCATGGAAGACAGTTTCAGCTATGATTTTATTTAGTTTTTGAACAAGGAGTGGAAAGGGGGGAGGTTTGTTCCTGGTAGCCAAATGTTTTAGGGCAGCCTGGCTGCTCAACCTGTGATAAGCATGCTAAAAATCAATATGGATTATTGCAAAACATGGCTTCTCTGAGATGAAAAATCTGTGTAATAAAGCCATTTCCTCCCTTATGCAAAATTAAGCACTGGCAATTGCTTTTGCTTTACAAACCATTTTTTCCCCATATGACTTTATTTAAGCTTAAAGCACTGCCCCAAATCAGTTCCATTCAATAAAGTTTGCAGAGAATTTGAGAATGTTCAAGACACTGATCTGAGAGGCCAAAGTTTGTATGCAGTGCAGATTGGTTATGAGCAGATGTTTTCATGAATCTTTTCATTAACTGCAATGAGCAGCAGCATGGGTGGTCCTCAGAGAAGGGGAATGATAAAATGTGCATGATGATACCATTGCACATATGTCATCATTTTGGTATCATTGTAGTTTTCTTCAGACACCAATAAGTAGATGAGTTGTGTCAAGGAGATATAATGGCTGAATTCATAGTGATTCTGTTCTACTTATAATTAAGAAGCAATGGATATGATTATCTTGTGTCTATTATATAATGATGTATGACATTGTAAATGAGAGGAATTTGGCTAGTTTTCTGATCAAAGACCTTGTCATTTTGAATATTTCTTTCATGTTCTCTTGCAGGGCTTGGAAATATGGCAAAATGTGGATTGTAAGCCATGGATGGAAAAAGAAGTATTATATATAAAAATACCAGTATGCTCTTCTTTCACTGTTATTGCTTACAAGAGCAATGGAACAAAAGTAGCTTGGTGATTTCTTGACTCCCCTTTTTAGTAACACTTTGATTTTTTCAGACAAGGGGTATGCTTCTTTGTCTAGCATATGGCCAGGCATGGAATACTGTTTGGTTTCTGGTTTCTCTACATTTTGAAGTTGGCAGATAATTACAAATTAGCTTCAGACTGCTCTATAATGAATTGAGGAATGAGAATGCTATACAGGTAGTACTCAATTTATGACAGTAGTTGGGACTAGAATTTTCATCCCTAAGTATATCCTTAAGTTATGTGGTTTAAGATGTGATCCCTGCAGTCCTGTTGCCATTGTTAACTGAATCCCAGGCATGGGAGGATGCATGAGGGCATGAGGGAGGCATGGCAAAGGTCAGAGGAGTGCACAAGTGGCTAGAATGGTGTGACTGCAGAGGGGCCTGGAGAGGATGCATGGGTGAATTACCCCAGCAACATGCAATCTTCCCTGCATGACTTTCCCAGGAAGTTGGCAAGGAAGGTTGCAACATTATTGACATTCTTGCATGTTGCAACATTATTGACATTCTTGCAGGCCCTTGGCAATCAGTCATAATATGAATAGGATACCAAGCACCCATATCAAGATTATGTGACTGTGGGGGTGCTGAGACCAATTGTAACCATCATTTGTTCACCATTGTACTAACTTGGAACAGTCACTAACAAAATGGTTGTACATTGAGCATTCAGTAACTGCTATTGGAAGAAAGAGGTGTATGAAAACTTCTTAAGGCCTTCTGAATGTTGCAAAAGGATAGCCAATAATACCCTTCATCACTGGCTATTTGAAACTTCTGGACTATTACTGTTTCCTCCTTCCTTAAGAATGAATGGAGAAGGACAGCTATGAATGATCCATAATTACCTGCATGTCATGCTCAAGTACATTCACCTTTTGTTAGAATTTTGGTGAGCCGTCCTTCTCCTGAAAAGGCAGAACATAGATATCAAGGCAAAAAGGATATACAGTATATGACAATATTTGTGTGCTGAATATAATGGCAGCATCCACTTTTGAAGTTACCATGTAAGAGCTTTGGATTTACAAAGTTTATCCAGCAAACAATCCCCCTCATATTGTGTATGCATCCTGTATTTCAGTACATGTAATTATATAATATATTGTAGTTGTGCTTGCACTTAGGCAGTAAATATAATTAATTTAGGCAGTAGTCATTATCTGGCCAAATAGTTTTTGCCAGCAGGAGATCTGAATGCTTATTTCTCCTTCAAAACATTCCACACAGTTGTAAGGGTTAAATATTATCTGCACTGTTGACTTTAATGACGTAGTTTCATCTTTATTCACGAAGCCTAGCTCTCTTATTCTGTATGAAATCTTCCTGAGTTGGCTTCATTCTTTAGTGGTTGAAATCATCGGTGATTCAGTGTATTGTAAGCCATTTAATCTATCTATCTTTGTGGCTACGATTAATGGATTGCCACTCTTCTGTATTTTGATGAAGAAAGTGTATTCCTGTTCTTTAAACACTGGAATCTTATTTGAATCGACTGTTCCATTCTCACATATATGAATTATTTGTTCATAATACAATGCATATCTATTTAATCATAAATCTTGTGAGGACTGTTGCCCAGGGAGTTTCTTTCAAGAATTTCTGGGAAAAACAGCAAAATTTGTTTTAATAAAACCTGAGCCATATGAAATTCAGAACAAACATAAATGGGATCACATTTTAGATTTTCCATTGTAATTGGAAAAAAATATTAAAATGTAACAAATTATATCTAGCTCAAGCAGCCTTTAAAAATAAAAAAGAGAATACAGCAGGTATTTGTAAGTCATAGATGTAGCTTCATTGTTATGGTTTTGCCTGTTTCTCTTTAACTTGCTATTCAAGGTATAAATCTGTATTTGCTAAGCTCAAAATAATCCACTGGATTTAATGGGACAATTCTGAGTAGATACGATTACTTTCCAGGGATCTTGCCTCCATCAAGAAAGAAGTCTAGAGAAAGCAATGTTATTAAATAATGAAATATTGAATCTTTCATTCATTCATGCATGTATGCATGTATGTACACATAGAATTATTTGCATGCCATCTCATCTGACAGTTTTAACTGGCTTACATCTCACCATCTAAAAACTATATGGAAAAGCACCTGAATATTAGTAATAAGCTTTTCTGAAGACAGGCTACTTCAGAGAAAAGGGACTATGATCAAGAAGAGCTTCTCCTTCACTAACATCACAGACAAGATTGGAAGATTCCACAGTTTGCTGCTTGGCCAACATGTTTCTGATAGGCAAATTCTTCCTAGAGTAGTTAGTCCCCAAACTAGTAAGAACTTGAGCCCTAAAGGTCTTTATAGATAACTAGCCGCTAAAATTGGGCTGGAAGCCTATTGACAGCAAATGTTACTTCATCAGATTGGTATTGTCATATTGGCTCTCACCAGCCAGCAAGTAAAGAGCTTGATTTTGCACCACATGTAGCTATTAGACATATTCAAATGGAGCCCAATATACAGCAATTTGCAGCCATAAGTTTATAAGAATGAATGACAGTTGCACAATTTTAGGACTCTGGAAAGACTGCAACTGGCACATTAGCCAAAACTGGTCAAAGACCATCTAGCCTGTATGGGTATCTGATGGGTATCTGATGCTCTAGCAAGTACCATGAGTCTGTGGAAGCCAAATGGTACACCTGCTCTTTCCTGCCACTCTGTTCAGAACTAAATACTGAACTAACCTGGAACATGATAGCTTCTGAACAAGCAGCATCCCATCTTGCAAAGATTCATCCTAAACTTGTTCTACCCCATCCAGTCCCTCACTTGCCCTATTGGGTAAAGTTTTCCATTACATTTCCTTCTATTACTGCTCCCAAAGATGACTTCCCCCAGTAGTTTTATGCCAATGTCTGTTGCTCATTCAACATTTTTAATCATGAACATGATCACCTATTACAAGCAATGCAACAGAATACTGATTGGTTGATTATTGGTATCACACCTTTCATTTTAGGAGTTCAGTGTTGTATACTTATCTCTGAAAGCCCAACCCTGCATCCACATCATGAGAGGTGGGAACAGGACTAAGAAAGGGATTGCTAGGATTGTGCCATAGGACCATTATGGCAGCCATGAAGGCTATCCTGGATCATCCTGAAATGGCCTAGCAAAAGGGGCTCTGGTAAAGTTGCGACAGGCCCAGCAAGCTGGCAATGGATATCATATTTTGCTACAGAAAGTACGAGATACAAATGGACTAATCAAATGAGAAATGACCACAGCAATATGAAAGGACTAAGAGACAGAACAGTGAAGTATAAAATAAGAACTTTGAACACAACCAGTTTGAAAAATAATGCAGAAGAAATTTTAGAAATAATGGAAAGAAGAGGGATTGAGATAATGGGACTAGCCGATATAAGATGCAAAAGACATAGTAGCAAGAAAGTTCACAAAGGATACTCAAGAGGGGACACAGCAAAGAATAGAGTGAGCTTCTTGGTACATCCAGACATAACAAAATGCATACTTGATATCAATAACTATTCAGACAATAATATTGTATTAAAAATCAAGAGAGGAGAGCAAATTGAAACATCTGTACAATTCTATGCCTCATGCAATTATAATTACACAGAAGAACAAAAGGATGAGTTCTTCAATGAACTATCTGAGGAGATAGGGAAAGTGGAAGCTAACACTGTATGTAATGGGAGATTTCAAAAGTAGAGTGGGTACTAACAGAAGAGAGTATGAACAGTTTATTGGTTCACATGTTGCTAAGAGCAGTGAAAGGAATGAAAATGGGCAAAGGATACTGGATTTATGCAACCAACATCATATTTTTATCACCAACACATTTTTTGAACACCAGACTCACAATGTTATACATCATATAAATGGAATGCCATCATCATTAAAAGTCAGATTGATTACATACTAACAAGAGTAAAAAGAAGATTAAAAATACTCAATGCAAAAGAAATCCCCAATGGGCTATGTAACACTGATCATAAGATTGTAGAGCTAACAGTAAGAAATGACAAATCTAATATTAACAGGAAAAGACCAAATAAAAAACAAGAATTAACTGATATTGAGATAACAAAACTTAAACAAGTAATAGCAAATCAGTTACAACAAAAAGTGGAGGCAACATTTAACCAACTATCACCAGAGGTGGGAAACATGGAGAATGAAGGGAAGAATACAGAACTATCTTGGTTAGCTTGCAGAAGAACTAAGAGGGGAAAAAAAGTGGATTAAGAAAGAATGGGATCAAATGCACTGCATGGTGGTGTGAAGAGGTTAAAGAAGCAGTAAAGTTGAAAAAAGACTCATACAAATGTTTGATAAAATCAGGGAAAGAGGAAGATTATATAAATTACATATTACAATGCAGAGATACCAACAAGATAATCAAGAAAGCAAAACAAGAATCCTGGGAGTGCTTTGGAAAATCATTAGCAGATAATGAGAGAACAGCCTGCAGAACAATCTTCAAAGTAGTCAGAAGTATATCGAAAAGAGAGGAGAATTATAATCCCACAGAAATAATCAAAGTCAAGAATGGAAGGCCGCTAATAGATAATGATCAATATCAGAATAATACATCAGAAGTAATAGAAAGGTGGAGAGAGCATTTGAAAGAACTCCTCAACCCCCTGGAAGAATATCATGAAGAAACAACACAAGACTACAAAACAACAGTGCTAGAACCTGAAATACTGTTTGAAGAAGTAGCAAGAGTTGCTAAAAAGGCACCTAAATACAAAGCACCAGGAACAGATGTGCTACCAATAGAAATAATTCAAGTAACAGGGGAAAGCAGCATTAGATGGCTACACAGAATCTTCAACACAGCATGGACACAACTAACTACACCTACGGTTTGGCAACAAGCAATAATAATAATACCACTGTGGAAAAACAAAGAGAACAAACAAGAATGCACACAATATCGAGGCATCTCGCTCTTGAGCCATGTAGGGAAAATGTATGCCAAGATAATAGAAATGAGGTTAAGACCAGTTATAGAATCACAACTAGCAGAAGAACAGATGGGTTTTAGAAGAAATAGAAGCTGCACAGATACAATTTTTATGCTTAAACGATGAATAGAAAAGAATATGGAATACAATAAGAGCCTCTTTGTCATATTTGTAGACCAAGAGAAAGCATTTGATAGAACTAATAAGAAATTGCGATGGCAGGCAATGACCTAACATGGAGTAAGTGAACATCTTATTAGATTACGCAAAAGCTGATATAGTGATTGCAGAAGTGTAGTTAGAACAAATCAAGGAACATCGGAACCCTTCACATTAACATCCAGAGTAAAACAGGGA
>JANHZU010005378.1:336774-349438 GCA_032468055.1 Acrochordus granulatus | reverse complement strand
ATTCATCTCCCTTCTCCCTGAAGATGCCAAAATATTCCCATTGTAAGTTGGGGTTTTTTCCCCTTCTAATAATATGTATTTTGGTATTTTGGCCTTCTTCGGAACTTCAAGAGTATTGAACTACAGCTTGCATTATGCCGAAAGTGTGATGACTTGGGAATTATTTTATTTCGCACAAGTCCTGAAGATGAATTCTCTTGGGCTTTTTGGACTTCTACTGGATGGTGGACTTCATTCACAAGCTGGGCTGAATCATGGTTCCTTTGCTTGTCTTGGGGTGTGCAAACCGTTCTGGTTTCTCAGTTGTAATTTGCGGCTCCACATGATGTGAGAATCGAGTCAGTTGTGGTTTTTTCAACAAGCCTCCCTTAAAAACTAACGGGCTGAATTCAGCCAGTGAGCCCACCTTCAACAACACACCAAGCTACTGACTCAGATACCTTACTGGCCAAGCATGGTTGGACATATAAGGGATTTGACTCCGGTACAGCAGCTCTCAGTATCCTCGCAAGACCTGAAGCAAACATCTGTGTTTGCTTGGTTTTGTTAGCACATGATTCAAGTGTAGTTGACAAGGTGTAGATAACCATGGTTTATGGCGCGATGTGAACCAAACGCTGTCTTACACACCAAAACCCATCTGTAGTAAGATCCTCTTTGGGATATCTTCTTTTCAAGATCACCTTCTCCAACCTGGGGTCCTTTAGATGAGGCTGAAAAATCACAGACCCTCGACCAGCTGTTGAGCAAAACCCAAGTTTTTCTCAAGTTTACTTTTTCTCAAAGCGTGTATGTGTTTGATTAGAAGCAAGCACACAGCAGAAGGGGAATACGAGCTGTGGGGCTTGCTGTCCTCCTGGCTGGCTAATCCTCCTGCAGAGGCATCTTAATTGGGGCCAAAGGGGCAGGAGGAGAATTGTCCTAGAAGCTAACAGCAAACCTGCTTTGAAGACTGGTGGAAGGGTAAACTCAAGATTAGGTGGGGAATGCAAAGCATTTGAGAACTGCCTGGCTCGTGGGGGCTCTGCACATGTTCCTCCCTGCTGCTGTGGTCAACAGCACTTTGAATACCCTCATAGGAATGTGGATTTTCTCCCCCCTGGTTGGTGGTTGATTTGTGGGCCAAATTTGACCTGCCCTCAACAGCTGTCCGGTTTCCTCTTGCGTCTCCGTCCTCACGTCTCCTGGCTTCCTCTCGTGTCTGGGTGTCTGTAGAGAAGCATCTTGAGTCGAAGTCAGATCATTTATCCACCTGCAAAGGAGCCTGGCGACGTTCTTCCTTCTTTCATTTCAACAATATCCCTGGGTTCAACAGTCCTGCCAGTCCAGGAATTCTGGCTCTTGCGATGCCCAACCAATCTGGAAGACATCAGTTGGGAGAAGACCATCACGTGAAGGCATCACGTGAAGCTGTGGCTTGCTGAGCTGTCATTTTATTGAATTTGGCTCAGAGTTTGCAATCCATAAATCACATTATGGCTCGGTGGGATGTGTGAACTCCGTCTGGGTCTTCTCTAGCTGTGCTGAAAGTGACAGAAGACTTCTGCTTTCTTTTCTTTCTTTCTTTTCTTCTTTTTCTTTTTGCAAAAGATGTCTTTCTAGCCCACAAGGTAGGAAGGGAACATTTGGAACATTTTAGCTGAAAAAAGGAAAAGATGGCCAAAGACAGACTGAACCAAGTTTTGAAAAATTATGCAGCCAGCAGAGGAAATGGGTGCCATTCAGAGGACGTTTTTATCAATGGATTGAAGATTGATAGAAATGCATCCTGGAGAACTTCCTGTCAGAAGATGATATGACAAAGACCAGATGATTTTTTCTGTTGAGAAATGGCTTAATTTATGATGGGTTTATTATGAGCTTTTTGGTCATGTTGCCCCCATGGGACCTTCATCAGATGGGACAATCTACCTTTGAATCCCAGTTGCCAGAGAAGAACCATCGGAGAACGACAACCACTCTGCCTGCTCTGTGGGTGGTTTGGTGTATCAGGCTGACCTTTGGCAGGGTATCGGCAAGATGAACTTGGTTGTCCAGTGATGAGGATGTTGCTGGATTTCAACACCCAGAAACCCCAGCTGGGATCACCAAAGCTGACAGAGGATGCTGGGAATTGTAGTTCCGTGATATCTGGAAGTCCACAGCCTGACCAGACTGTTCCGCTCCAAAAGGAGGCAGAGGCAGCGATGTCTGGGTGACCATGCTTCTGCTGCAGAGGTCTCCCCCTGATGAGGCCCGCCAAGCCCCTTCTCTTCCTATTTTTACTTGATCTTTGATAACTTTTATGATAAGATAAAGACCAGATGAATGTCTTCTATTGAGAAATGGCTTTATTTATGATGGGTTTTTTATTATTTCTGTCCTTCTGAACTTGGGGGAAATTCGGTTTCTGGGTCATGACCACAGCGCTGCTGTGTACTTTGCAAGCATGATGCACGTACACTGAGAGCTGCTGTGCCGGAGTCAAATTCCTTGCATGTCTAGCCATGCTTGGCCAATAAAGTATCTACTCTGTCCTGTGGGTCTTTCCTTGAAGACGACCTCCTTTTCCTGGCCAACACCAATTTGTAAAGGAGAAGAACATTAAAAAGAGACAAGCCCTTGGGAGGTAGAAAGGACTCATCTCCCAGGTCCTGGGAGACCCCAACTCCCTCTGCGTGACATTCCCCCAAAACTCCATCATCTCCCCCTTCTCAAGGGGAAGGAAAGAGAAAGGCGAGCAGGCAGCGTGTGGTGGATGAGAGCAAGGCCTCTTCTCCCTCTCCTCTGGTTCCCCCACATCTAAAACTCCCCCGTGATAGAGCTAAAATACAGGTCTTGCAGGACGCCTCCAGCTGGAACCCGGTCGTGGAGCGCTCCCCTGGAAACCTGCATGGCAGTCCCTGTTCGCAGCCTGCCAGGAGCCCTGGCGGGCGAGCGGCAGCCTCTTCCTTCCCGGCCCCCTTCTCTACCCCCCCGTCGTGGGAAGAGTAATGAAGCCCCCGCATCCCTGCTCCACGGAAGCTTTCTCCAGCAAGCCGCACCAGCTGAGCCTCACGGTGGAGCATGCTCGGGAGGAGGCAGCGCGCCCTCTCTCTTCTCCCACCGCGCTGCAGCCTCGTGGCCTCCAGGGGTGGGAATTTTCTAACTTTGGGCTCAGAAAGCACAATTCCCCCTTTTTTGCAGGTGATCCAACACCTGCATTTCATAACGGATCCTGGATTTGGTTTCGGTGCTGCGTGAACCTTGAGCTTATTGACCAGGCGATGGTGGTTTCTCCGGGTATGCAAACTGTGGCTCAGTGGATCTACTTGGTAGCGGTATCCGACTGACTGGAGGTTCCCACAGTCGTGGGCAGTTCTCAGGACCCAAAACAGGCAAGTTTACCCCGAGTATTATGTTTTTTTATGAATGTCTGTTATTTATTCCTTTCCGTATTTTTATTATTTTATTTCTTTAATTCCTTCTCAGACACACTGAAGTGTTCTGGGAGAAACGTTATTCGTCCACCTGCTTGAGAACTAGCAGATTTATGAGCTTGTTTCCATTTTTTTAATTGTTACTGGGGGACTTTTTTCAATCTTCTGCTGATCTGCCGGCTTCCCCTCTCACCTCCCCAGCGATGAATCATTTCAGAGCAGCATTTGGCGTGTTGTGATTCATAACGATGCTACCAGCACACACAAACGCAGCCCAAGCGAGACTCGCTGTCGGGGTGGGCGAGGAGCACGAACCTTTAGGTGAAATGGAAATGCAGCAGGATGTTTCAGAAAAGAAAAAGAAAAAGCTTGCAGACATGGGCTTTCGCGCTTTTCTTGCTCGTTCAGACAAAACCACATGTTTGCCCAGGACAGAACCCATCTGGCCTGCGATTGAGAGCGAGAGTGGCTTATTTATGGCTAAAAGTGACATCGGAACTGGGAAAGGCTGTTATTTCGGCTGGTCCCAAGCAAATGACCGTTTGGTCAAGCGGTCAGAGCATCAAATTGTCTTTCATCCGTACAGGTAAACCTTGACTTACAACCATTCATTTAGTGACGGTTCAGAGTTGCAATGGCTTATGGCCGGTCCTTGTAGCATCCCCACGGTCACATGATCGACATTTGTCCGCATCCTCTGGGAGGTGCCAAGTCAAAAGGGTTTATCGGAACCGGCATCATTTCGGGAGGTGGAAGAATCAGGAGGAACATCTCCACCCTCGTCACTGCTCCTTTTGCAGCCTGTGAGAAAGCCACAGATGCCTCATTGACTGCTGAAGTGGGTGATTCATGCACACCAGAGGAACCTGACAGCAGGCGGTGAATCACCAAAGGTTAGATTCACAGAGAGGAAGATTGCCTTGCGGGGGGCGGGGGGGCTGTGTGGTGTCGTGTGGGACGGGCAGTGCAGCAGCATCTGAAACCAGAGATCCTCCCTCGGTCAACAGGCTGATTTTTTTTCCCAGAAAAGCACCAGCGGATGCTGAAAGTGCGCATGGCTTGATCAGGGTTACCGTGTTTGACCTGAGATAAAGCTGGCAGGTGGTAAGGAAGCCTGCACACAAGGAAGTGGGTCTTCCAAAGCAGTAACCTAAATAATCTGCATTTTGTTATTAGTTTATGAAGGGTGATACGAGGGCACTTTGGCCGCCGTTTGGCCAGGATGCCCAAACCCACGTGACGACTTCCCCCCTTGGTTGCAGGAGGTCCACGCCACTTACCCACCTACTTAGTGGATGGCCACTTCCTTGATGAAGCCAGTCCCTTATCATGAGCAGCAATAGTCACGACGTGATGCCGAATTTTGGTGGGCGAGGCAGAGGATATAGGGAGTGTGAAAATCGCAAGTGCCGCCATGAGTGGAGGTTGCATGAGATGTCGTCAAGGGCTGACGTCACAGATGAAGGGGAAGGAGTCTATGCTGGGCAGGGTCATCTCATGGGTGTGGTCTAGTGGAAGCAACTCTATTGGTTTTTCAGAGAATGGAGCTCTACTTGTTGGGGAGTTCATGCAAATATACAGGTCGTCCTCGACTTGCAACCGTTCATTTAGCGACTGAAATTGCGATAGTGCTAAAAGAGTGATTTTAATCTCACATTTATGACCGTTGTACCATCACATAACGGACTGATGGTGGTTGCAGCGTCATGGGGCCATGTGACTTCAATTTGCACCCTTCCCCGCTGGTGTCCAGCAAACAAAGTCAGCTTAATGACCCTGTGCTTTATTTAACAACGGCAGTGATTCGCTTAACGACGGCGGCAAAAAAGTTTGTAAAACTGGGTGTGACTCCCTTAACAACTGCCTCACTTAGCAATGGAAGTTCCGGTCCCGATCATGGCCATAAGTCGAGGACGACCTTACTTCTAAAGAAAGGCTCCCGGTGGGGCTGGGAGCTTCTCGGCTTCTGTTTGTTAGCTTTGCCGAAACTTCTTTTCAAATCTGAAAGCCAGATTTTTGCCGAGGTCGTTGGTGTTCGGACAACATGTTGGGTTCATACGGTTCATGGAGTCTTAGGATGATGAACCAGGCTTGGTGCTCACGTCACCACCAGCAGATTAACCGAGATGGACATGAACCAGGCTTAGCCTGGCCCAGTGGAGGAGGTCAAGGTGTTGTGTTGCCGTCACACAGGGTCGGTTGCTTTGCTGAGACGGGACCCGCCAACCCCTTCGTCGTCCCTCCCCTCTTTCCCAAGGAGGACTCCATTTCAAAACATTGCATTTAGGGCAAACTTGGGGGGGGCAGAATAAGCTGTGCCAAAAATATTCTCCTAGCAACAGCTGCCTCTCTCTCTTTTTTGGTAATGTTTTTCTCTGCTGAGTCAAACGTTTTGGGCCGCGGCCAAATCCTTTCGCCTGACCCAGAAGACAAAACGTTTCTCTCCGGCTTTTTCCTCCGAGTGGCATCCGAGGGCACAGAGCCCGAACAAGCGAAGAAGGGGGGACCCTCCTTGGAGGATCCGCTCGCCTGGTTGCCTGCGAGGAGGGATGCTCAGCCACCAGGCCGGGTCTGGCTCGTGCCTGGAGCTCGGTCCTCCGCCGCTGTCGCCGAAGCCCGCGAAAGCGCCGAGAGAGAGCAGGGGGCCGCCCTGGTGGAGGCGAAGGTCCGATCGCCGGGCGGCCCTTCCCTGGCGCCCCGCAGGCAGCAGGTCAGGGACGGTCGGTCCCCTGCTGGAGTCCAGGGCGCCTTCGGAAGAGGGAGAGCACGCTCTTCCGTACGAGGTGGAAGGAGGGCCGGCCGGGCAAATTCGCCGGTGAGCAGGAAGCCACGGGTGGCACAAACATGGGTTTGACACCCTGCCGCGTTTCGGCCACCGAAAAAATAAATCCTGCCACGAGTGGTTCATCCCAGAGGGAGGAGACGCAGAGGAGATGCCTGCCGGAGCAACGTCTGAGGACGGCGACGCTGCTGGGCTTCACTCTGCCTCTCTTCCGCTCCCCGCCCCGATAACGGGCCGTGAAATCCAGCCATTTCCACTTAAATTCAGCTCGGCGGGTCAGTCTAAGTCAGGCTGCCCGGCTGATATCGTCCTTCTGGACGCGAGGAGAGCTTTGGTGGAAACCTCCTGCCGTGATGGAACCACGGCGGCCCCTTCCGCTCCTGCCCACGCATGCCGGGCCCCTTGGCGATCCCCGTTTCTTGCTGGCATCGCCTGCCTGCCTGCCTGCACTGCAGGCGGTTCCCTTTCATGGCTCGGCGCTGGAGCGCAAGCCGAAATGTCTCGTTGGGTTTCCAAAGCCAACGGGGCAACGGGGTTGTTCTGTTGGCTTTGTAAAGGTGGACGGAAACCGGGAGGGAAGAAAAGACACTTGAGAGGTTCGGAGAGCCTCTCCTCCTTGTCCCGGCTGAGGATTCAGTCGTCCCTTTGGCGGAAAAACAAGATCAGATGTTGTGCTTCAGGCACGCCTCGTGCATCCCACAGCGTCCCTTGTTTTAGGATTTTTTTTCTGGGCAGCTCTCATCCCACAGCGGGGGGGAGGGGCGATCTCCCAACAAGCCACAAACTTTTCGTACTGCGACTCGATCTTTCCAGTCAAAAAAAAAGCAGCGCATGACCTCACCCAGAAATGCGCCGCTGAGATCAATGAAAGAAAAACCGTGCAGATCTGTGAATGTTGTTATTCCACTACTCCGCTTCGCGAACTTCGCGGAGTTCAGAGAGTTTCCAGCTGGGAAGTTGTTCTTCCCACCCTCAGATTCCTGGGTTGAACCAGCATTACGTCATCCCTGCTGGCTCCCAATTTATTTCAAGCTCTGGGAAAATATCTGCCGGAGTTTGGTTCTTAGGAGGGTCGAGAAGATCCTTGGGGACAGCCATTGGCCGCTTCGCGAGAACGTGCTGCATCCGTAAAACTAACGGGGGTCGTGAAATGGATTAGGTACATCCATCCCACTGTTGCGTAGGAATGAGGAAGCCCTAAGCGATTGTCACCCGAATGATCCCAAGGCAGTAAAGGACGAGGAGAATCAGAAAGTCCTCGCTTTAAGGTACATAGAGAATCTCTGCAGCTCAGGGTTGAACTGTGGGGTCCTGGGTGCTCTCCAAGCTTGGTCGTTGGCTTGAAGACGTTTCACTGCCCGACTAGGGAACATCATCAGTGCTGCTGTGTGTGGGGTTGGCTCCTGGTATATATATATATACACAGTACTTTATCTCGCCAGCGTTGGTGGGGCCGTGATGCTCTCCTTAGTAGGGGAAAATCAAGGATTTTGGGTCGGAGAAGCCCAAGCTGGATCCGCCTCCTTACACCAGCCCTTCAGCCCAGCCCATCCACAGGTTTTGTCTCCACCACAACCGTTCCCCAAATTGGCTGTTAATCTCCTTGTAAGTGGGGAGCAACCGTTAGCGTTTCCTGATGCAATTCTGGCTCGAAAGCGCCTGATTACACACTCAGGGGAGTCTCGGACACTTTGGCGACTTGTGATTTTTTCAAGGCCTCTTTAATTAGGAGGCCAACGCGACTCTTTGCTTGGGTGATTTCAGCCTTTCAGTGAAGCTTCCCTTCTTTGTCAACTTCGTTTTCACTTTGCACGCCTTTGTTTGGTTTTCTCCTTTCGAAGCGTGCAGGAGAAGAGAAACCAGCATGCGGAATTGATGAGTGTCTTGAGTTTTGCTTCCAATTATCTCCTCCTAACGGTTTTGGATGGGAGAAGGTGAGTCCTGTTTTGATCCCCAGAGCTCAGGGGACATCAGATTCCATCGCTCTGCTTTTTCTGGCAGGCTTTGTCTTTCCAAGAGCGCCGCGAAGATGAAAGCCGACCGCATAAGCAGGACGGTACTTGCAGAGAAGCTGAGAATTTCAGGGGCCAAAAGACGCCCCCCAAATTGGGTTTGGCTCGCCCACAGAAGGACTCCTCCATGAGCATAAACGGGAGTTGAGACCCCATTAATTCAACCTGGACCTGCAGCTGACTTCGTCCACTTCGGGTGATATTTTCCCCTGCGAAAGTTATCGCAGGAGAGTCCGAACTGACAGCCCGTTTTAGCTGAGAAGTCCTGCACGGCTGTGAATCAGGGCGGGAGCGGCAGGGGCTGCCACGCATGGAGACAGCGGCGGAAGCGCGTCCCCGTCTGATGCGCTGGGTGGAGTTCCGGGGTGTCATTCGCAGCCGCCTTGCTGAGATTGATCCCTGGCTGATCCTCGGTCAGCAGCGATGAAGGTCTTCTGACTTTTCGGAACGGAGCTGCGCTCAGATTGATTCTGGGATTGGAGGGTCTCTCCCAGCCCACCTGAAGAGCGCCCAGGGAGACAATGTTGTCCTGCCATTTAAGGTCGCCTGCCTCAGTGCAGAAGAGGAGATGCTTCCTGCATCCTGTTGCCTCTGGAGGTTCAACCCTCCTCCTTCGGCACATTCTTGGGCCATGTGCTGAGTTCCGAACGCGAAGACAGATTTTGACGTACTGGAGGTCCTGGTGCGCCCTTACGAAATGAGAGACCGTGGAAAGTCTCCTGCCTTGGCCGAGTTCCTCTTTCGCGAGGATGCCTCTCCACAGTTCATGGGTGAAGGTGATGGAGATCAAGATGATGCGGAATAATCATAAGAACAACGGTTGGGAGGGACGTTGGAGATAGTCCCATCTTCTGCCCGGAGCAGAAATCCGCGTTACCGCCCCCACAGCTGTTTCCGCTAGGAGATTCCTCCCGATGGCCAACAATCTAGTGCCTTGGAAGTTAAACCTCTTGTTTCTCGTCCTGTCTTCTGGCACAACTGTGCACAGCCTTGCTGCTCTTCGCAATGACAGCCCCTCAGGCGCTTGAAGCGAGCTTTCATATCTCCCGAGGCCTCCTCCTCTCTGGGCTTGGACACATCCAGTCTTTCCAACCCTTCCTTCCAGGTCTCTTATCTTGGTTGCGCTGGGCACACTCCAATTGTTCAACGTCCTTCCTCAAAGCCGCTGGCCAGAACGGGCACAGGCATTTTAGGTGTGCTCCGATGATCAGGTTGTGTTGTGGGTGGGTGGGTGAGACACAGAGCGAGAGAGAACACCCTCTCGGTGAGGGTGCACAACGATGAGAAGGAAACTAATGAGAAACTTTGCTCACCAGAGCCGAGCTGGCGCATCGCTGATAAGAACATGTCTTTGAAGTCAAACTCACCAGCTCAGCCCAGGACGGAGGACTACGGTCTCTTTTCCTCTCCAGGTAACGAAACAAAGCGCGCAACCTTTGCGTGTGTGGAGTTGCTGACGGAGCGTTCCTGCAGTGGCGAGATAAAGGACCCTGAAAAGAGACAGACGCTTCCTTTGTGTGAGGACACGTGCTTAGATGCCATCGGCGGTGGAATCACAGGTGCTACTGAAAGGCAATGCGGGACCAGATGTCAGCTTGAAGGAGAGGAGAGGCAAGGGGGCCGTGGGGGAGCGCCTCTCATCCCTTGCTTCCGATGTCCTTTTGCCGACCAAACAGGCCACGTAGCAAGACGGGACCACCTCTGTTTGTGGTCGTCTCTTCTCCTCTGTCACAGGTCATCCCGAATACGGTTCCTGGTATCTTGGCGAGACTTGTAGGCTTCAGGGCTGAAAAAAAAAATATCTGTACGCACCTTGAAGAGCTGGTTTCACAAAAGCGGGTGGGTGGCAGGAGCCCAACTCGCTGTACCTTGCTCAAGAAGCCACAATCGACGTGGTTTAGGGTATCGTGCGAACACTACTCCGGTTTCACTCTCGTCACAAGGCCCATCCAGCGTGATGCCTCTTTAACTAAACTCATTGGAAGTTTGCTTGGTTTTTCCTACATAATTCCAGATCCATCCGTTCGTTGGGGATGGGGTTTCCCCCCCCCTTGGTGTCTATGTGCATTTTGTTCCTTCGAGGATTTGGAAAGCCAAGGATTTGGGTGGGGTGTTGCCTTCCCCTCCCCTCCCTCCCCTCCGCTCTGTCTCTCTTCCCATCTGCTTCAGGCTCTTTTGAGTAGTGGAAAAAGTTAATTCATTCGGGCAGTGACACTGCGTGCGGTTCCTGCTCTCTTCTAATTACAAATGTGCCTTAGTCACAGTAGGGTCTAGTCAATCTCCTGTTCTGATAACACACACAGTCTACTGTGTTGCTTTAATGGGGGGGGAGAACGTCCTTTGATTCATTCTCCACCCCTTCCAATTTCCATCTCCCTCTTTTCCCTGAAAGGCCATTAACGTGGCCAGAGAAAGAGATCGGCCTTCCTCGAGATCTGAGAAAATCAGATTTATTTGAAGCTCTGAAGTGGGTATACCGGCCCAGCGTTCAGCTCAGAAGGAAGTGCGAACCGTCCTCGCTTGAATGCCGGTTATTATAGGGCTTCGCCCCCGCGCCAGCTGCGTTTTAGCACTCACTTCCTTTCCTTTCTTTGCCTCCCATGCAGACTGAAGCACCAGGACCCAGAATGAATGAATGGCCAGGCAGGGAAGTCGCTCACACGTGCACAGGGTCAGCAGCCGGGTGGTTCAGCGAGGGGTAGGAATGCCTAGGATCGTCATCCCCCTTGCTTTCAAAAAGCCTTTTCCCTTTTTCAACCTGTCTGAGCTCTTCTTCTTCTTCTTTCTCACCTTCTGTCCTCCCTCCCTTTTCTTTTTCCTTTCTTCGTTTTGCTTTCTCATTCCTGCCTTCCTTCTTTCCTCCCTTTCTCTTTTTCTTTTTCCTTTCTCTTCACTTCTTTTTTCTTTCTCCTCCCTCCCTCCTTCCCTTTTTCCTTTCTCCTTCCTTCCTTCTTCCTTCCTTCCTCTTTTCTGTCTTTTCTCCTTCCTTCTTTCCATGCTCCCTCCCTTCCTTTTTCTTTTTTCTTTCTCCTTCCTTCATCCCTTCTTTCATATTCTCTCACCTTTATTACTTCCTAAGTAACTTGAGAGGCAAACATACCTAACACTCGTTTCTCCCCCTCTTTTCTTCCCCACAACAACAACCCTGTGAAGTGCGTTGAGCAAGTCACCCAGCTGCTTTCATGCCTAAAGCGGGACTAGAACTCCCATCTCCTGGTTTCTTGGCCAGCACCTCAGCCACTCCACCAAAACACATCTGGTTTCTAAAAAATGTACAGCCACTGAGTTCTATTCCTCTAAATTCACAGATGCATCTCCCAATCCCCCCCTTATTAATTCATCAGGGAAGCTAGGAGGCGCTTCACAGAACCCCTTCCACCTCCCGGTTGCAAATATAAAAAACAACTATGCACCAGTTGCATCTGTGCCCGAGACGTTTCTCCTGGGCCCGGAATGACAGCATTGTCATGTTTCCATTGTGCAAAGGACAACAGTGTCTTTGGTTCGTGAGCTTGACCTCAGACACAAAGGAAGTTTTATCTTTTCCAGCCGGAGCAAAGAGGAGAGCTTTTGAAGCCTGTTCTTGCTTTAGCACCCACGCCCTGAAACATAAAGCCCCTTTTATCATATAAGTTGTCTTTTGTCAGAAGCTTCCCAGATCCATAAATAAGAAAGACAATCCGGGATGGAGAAATTCATTTGCAGCCCATGCTGCTCAGAAAGACTTCTCTGAGGGTGAAATGGTATGTGGGAATGACCTTGGGAGAGGAAGCAAAGAGATGCTTCCAAGGGACCGGTCAGATAAGGGACAGCATAGTCCACAGCTGCATAGTGGGCAGAGCAAGAGGCTCAGGAGGCACCCATCCTGACTTCTCAAGCTGAAAGAAAGACAGAGGGAGATTTGAACTATCAGACTTGCAAGACCCTGCTGGTTGGACTGCTGTAATGGTGTACAGAAAAGACCTTGGAAGACAGAATGAAGAGGTGCTGCCAAAGGGATGGTCAGATAAGAGACTGCATAGCCCACAGCTACATAATGGGCAAAGTAAGAAGCTCAGAAGGGACCCTCCCTAGTTTCTCAGCCTGTAAAGGAGATGGGAGGAGAACTGTACTTTAATATAGCTTCACAATAAAGTAGAATTCATTTATTTGGTTGTGTTTCCTGTCTGGTCTGTCTAGTAAGGCCGCCATTAATCTTGCAAGTCTGAAAATGCCATTCTCCCAGCCTCCTTTACCGCCCAAGACAGTAGGGAGGATCTCTTGCCCCATCCATTATCCAGCTGCAGGCTAAGCAATCTCTTATCTGACCATTCCCTAGGCAGCATCTCTTTGCCCCATCTCCCAAAGTCTTTCCCACATGCCATTATAGAAAGTATGGATTCCAGCCCATTATTTTGAATGACGCCAGGGAGGAAGCAAGCATGTTTTGAACCACCTGGTTCCTTGGGATGTATTCCCCAATCCAGCAGTCG
>JANHZU010005378.1:306386-321021 GCA_032468055.1 Acrochordus granulatus | reverse complement strand
CATCTCTCTATCCTTCCATCTCTCTCTCTCTCTCTCCATCTATATCGGTCTACCAGTCATATCTATCTATCCATCTACATCCATCCATCCATCCATATATGCATCCATCTATATCCATCCATCCATATATCCATCTATATCCACCCATCTCTCTATCCATCCCTCCATCTCCCCATCCATCTCTCTAACCATCTCTATCCATCTATCCATTCATCTCTATCCATTTCTCTCTCTCTCTCTCATCTATAACTTTAGCGAGCTGAATTGATCCCTAGGCCTTATCTCTCTTATCCCCCTATGGATCAACGGAAGGGGAACTTGGAGAAAAGTTTATTTCAGCCTGGAAGAGCAAAAAATGACCCAGTAAAAATGTGTTCAGTCTTCCTCTCTTAACAGATTTCCTGGGGTTTAGGACTTCTAGAAAGCTTAGATCTATCAAAATAATTATTTATTAAATGTATTTGCTGCCCAACTCACTAGAAGCAACTCTGGGCAGCTTAATCAGTTAACAGAGGGGTGGGTGGGAAGTAAAGTTGCCCCAGTATTCGGTTGGATCCGTCTTCTTTTTCTGCCATAATTCCAGGGTGTCCAACGTGGAGCACATACCCTTTCCTGCTCCATGTGGTGGAGTGAGCTGCTGCGTTGTGCAAATGTGTGCAGTGGAGGTGAAGTCAGAAATCTTGTGCTCACCCTCTTGAATTGATCTCTGCGCCAGTGAAGAGCCAGGATTTAGTATTTCTTTGAGGATTTGCAGATCGGCCGAATCCGGCTCCAGGTTCAACGACATCTCTTCACACTTGCGCTAACACTCTAGGGCAGTGTGTTTTCCAACCTCAGCAACTTTAAGGTGGGTGGCTTTAAATGAAGGGGACTTTTACACTCTTTACACTCACAAAAAAGCAGCCAACTTTGAGAATCAAATGGTCTCTCTTTCCCTCTGGGGCTCTGCTGAATTTACAGAGACAGAGCAAGATTAATTGGGGTTGTCGATTTGGAAGATAGAGCGCTGATTCGATCGATGATCAGAACAGTGGCATTGATTTAATTCTAATTATTTATTCTGTTTTTAGAAATAGAAATCCTGGGAGTCGATGCCCACAGTCTTAAAGTTGCTAAGGTTGAGAAATGCTGCTGTAAAGAATCATTCCGAAATCCTGTAATGTAGGCGGGGTTTTAGGGCCTTGATGGGTCTGAATAGGATTTCCCAATCAACTTTTATCTGGATAGTTGGATGAATCCACTACAAAAAAATGTTGCTTTTGCAAAATAAGGCATTCTGAGTGTTCTACCTGAAAAAATTCCACCCTTTGCCTTGTGGCTGTGATATCACACACAGTTTAGTTTTGATTATTAGCCCTCACATCCTTAGTTTGTGACCAATTTGGGTTTTGTTCCTTGTGAACCGTGGTGAAAACCAGGGCAAGCCACTGTAGATAGAGAGCAAACCCCACTCCTTTTAGCATTGATGATGATACTTAGTTTGGTAATGAAACGTCTGCAAGAAAACAAGCGCAGAGAGCATCAAGGACCTCATAAACCATGGTGTGCTAATTGTTTGAATTTCTGTTCTCTCCTCTTGTTCAAAAGCTTTTTTCATGGCTGTCTTGAATGGCACACACATCGGAGTCATGGAATTTGCTCTCAGTGGAGTCCTTGGTGCTCTCTGAGCTTGCTGGTTTGCTTGCAGACATTTCATTACCTAACTAAGTAACATCATGAGCGTGAGGGATGTGGGGTTTGTTTTACTGTTTAAATACAGTAATTTGTTCTGCCAGTGTTGGTGAGGGTGTGGTTTTCTCCTTGGTTGTTCCTTGATTAGGGTATTGTTTTCTGCCTGCTTGTTTGTCTGGTGTCAGTCCTTGCTCATCTGGGTGTTGGCTGTTCATTCTGGTCTTTTTGTTTCCATGGCTTTTGTATTGCTTCTTTTGAATGCCATGTAAATGTGGTTTATCTCTGTGTGTCTGTTGATGGCTGGACCACACTCTCAACGACACCAGCAGGGCAAGCTACGGTGGATGTATAAATCTGTTTTTACCTCTTAGAAATGGTGTGGAACTCTTCTCTGTTTTTCAGATCTGCCTTTAGTTGCTCCCAAAAATAAGCTTTGGGAGTAGGCTGGTTGCATGAGAGCATTCTGTATTTTCTTCAGTTGGAAGGGGGAAAAAAAGGAAAGAAAATCCATTTGTTGGTGGAGCAAATGCAAACACTGGGGCTTCCTTCAGCCATTGTAGAGAACTGGAATTTCCCTTCTCCCTGTTTCCACACAGTGGTGGTTGGAAAACATCCAAGCTGGGAAAAGAAAAGCTGCAGCAATTGCCATTTTATGCTGTTGAACTCTCATATTTGTTTGCTTGCTATTTTTAAAATCTTTGAACAATGCTGTTTGTGGCTGCAAAATTCTCAGAGGCCACCCCATCTGCCGGAGCCTCCAACGCACATCCTGGGAATCTTCTGGAGCTCCCAAAAAGCCCTTTTTGAATCCTCTTGTAGGTTTCTGCTCCGAAACAAAGAGTTGGCTTCAAGCTCTGTTTATCCAAGTTGTAAGGGTTGGCTTGTTCAGGCAGGAAAGTTCAAATCTTGATCAGCTAGCAAGACCACCAGCTCTACCCTCCGGGAGTCATTTGCTGATCTTTTTCTTTTTCGGAAGAATCTCTTGACTGAGCCACCATGGTTGAGTTCAACTTGTAAGTTCACCCCAAACATCTTGGTTGGTTGCAACCGGAAAGATCTCACATGTGGCTCTAGTGCAAATGTATTATAGGGCAATGTCAAGGAAGGATTTGGTGGGTGTTGGGAATGCAGGTTTGGTCTTCAGGATGGATGTGAGGTTTTAGAGGTGTCCGTGCCATTATGGAATCTCCGAATGATGAAGATAGTCTCTAGCGGCAAGTCTTCCGTCTCTCTCCCTTATCAAGATACTCTTTTCAGGCTAAGTCACCTTAAGCCAAGTGTAGGAAAAGCGATACGGTTGTTAAAAGGATAAAAGAGTGAAAAATTAAAACAGACCAGATTAGCGCTCTGGAGAAGTCTACAAGAGTGGGCAAGGTGGAAAGAAAGAGAAGAGGAGGAGGATCAGCAAGGTGGCTGGAGTGGCGGCAGCGATGGGGGGGCTCCATTGTTTGGAGACATGAATGAGTTGACAAGCCGCCCTAAGCCATAAACCATCACATCTGAACCACACAAAAACCCCAGGGGTGGCTTTATCGGGGTCTGCGACTTTGCAGAGTGAGATTGGCGGACGGTGCCCCGAGAGCAACGTTTCGGTACTTTTTTCCGTTCGCTTTGCTCCAACGCAGCAAAGCTGCTGCGCCACCGCCTCACAACCCGCAAGCCCAGAGCCACCTGCCGCAGCGTTCAACTGGCCGCCTGAGAAGTGCGAAGAAGGGGCCTTTTCTCTTCAAGCCGCGGCTCCCCGGAGGTGCCTTTCTTCGCGAAAGCGGCGCTCCGTGCCGCACGAGGGGGCGGGGCGGGGGCGGGAAGGGTGTTGGGCTGGCTCAGGGCCGGAGGGCCGGAGGCGCTGGCTGCGCGAGAGTCAGAGAAACGCGCCGCCGCCGCCGCCGCCTCGGCCTGCAACGAAAAAGGGGCTGCGGAGGGCCGCCTTGAATGGCAGCCGGAGTCTCCATAGCGACGCAGAATGGCTGCCGGCGTTGGGAGAGGTGGCGAGAGGCGAGCGGATCTCCTGCCGGGCCTCCCCGCTCCCTTCTGCCTTGGGGCCGCTCTTTGAACGTTTGGGGGCTGGGGAGAGGCGGCGGCGGCTGCGGCTGAGGCCGAGGCCTGGCGAACGGCTGGGTTTTGCTGGCGGGCGGCGGCGGCGGCGGCGGCGATCCGTGTTGGGGCGTTGCGTTGCCTTGGGGGGAAACCCGTTTTCAGTCCGTCGGTTCCCCCTCTTGGCCCTGCCGGCGGGCTGGCGCTTTGCTCTCAAGAAAGCAAATGTGGTTGAGTTTCCTTTTTCCTTTTCCTCTTTTGAAGGCTAAACCAGGGTCGGCCCACCTTGGCAACTGGAAGACATGTGGACTTCAACTCCCAGGATGCCCCATGCTGGCTGGGAGTTCTGGGAGCTGAAGTGCACAGCTCTTCGAGTCGCCGAGGTGGACAGACGCCGGACTAAACCATCTTTGTGCGTTTGATGCCTTCCCCATCTCTCATCCTCCATCGCGGGCTGGACTTCGCCTCCCATCACCCTCGGCCAGCTGCCGAACTAGTCCGGGCTTAAAAGTGAGTGATGCATGGTCCTTGTAATCCCTTTGCAGCTCGTTGCAAAGATGGAGGACTCCGAGTCCAGCTCCAGGCTAAGCACAAACTAAATAAAGCAATTATTAAGCAAAACATCACATGACTGCTGCACTTAGTGATGGCGGTTGAGGTTGTTAAGCAAATCACCCGTGGTCGCTAAGTGAAACGTGGCCACAGTTTGCTTCCCCATTGACTTTGCTCGTCAGAACCAGCTGGGAAAGCTGTGTGGCAATCACATGACTGCGGGGATGCTGCAACACTCATAAGTCACTTTTTCCCGCAGTGTGGTAACTTTGAATGGTCACTAAACAAGCAGTTGTAAGTCGAGGACTACTTGTAAATGAAGGTGGGAGAAAGCTGTTGGAACGGGCATAAGTTCAACTGACGAGGGAACTTTTTCCAGCGATTTCCTCATTAGAAATCTGGGATAGTGGTGAATGGGCCTGGGGACAGTCTGCAGAGGGCGGCTCAGTCCTTCCGTTGCGCAATCCTGGGAGCAGTTTCAGCGGAAGCCGAGTTCTGTTTGTGGTAGGCCGGGCTTCCCTTTGCTCTTCCTTTTGAAAACCTGGCGAGAAAATATTTAAATGCCGCAGTGCAACGAAGGGAAAAGCAAAGGAGGCATGCTATGGCGAAGACAGAGGGTGGGCCAGCTTCGCCATCTCCCTTTGGCCAGTTTATGCACTGTGTAATTAAGAATTATTTCGCTCATTTCGGCATCGGGAGGCCCAGGGGAGCGCTTGGAGGGCTTGGGTGACTTTTGACAGGAACCCTCTGAGCAGAGGAGCTTAACGTCGAGTCAGCTCTCTGCTCTTGCATCTCTCTGAAGGGCTGCTCCGGTGCTGTTCTCCCGTTTCTGCAGAAACTCTCCTGCCTGCCTGCTGTAAAGCGTCCTCCGCTAGAGGTTTGGGATTATCGGCCAAAGTGGCAGTGGTTTATTCAGATTTTCAAAATGGAAATCTCAGTGAGCGCATTTCAGATATTTTGGACTCCAGCGTCCATCATCCTGGGCAGCTGGCTGAGGCGAGGCTGAGTAGGGCACCTAAGAGAGCGTGAGAAAATAGCAGCCAGCCGAAGCATCGCCGTCCCTCCAAAGGTTAAGTGGGCTGTGTTAGGACCAAGCAGAGGGAGAGAATTAATCAGCAGGGACTTGCTTTCCCGGGCGGCAGAAACTCAAAGCGGGACGGGAAGCAGCGATGAGCAAAGAGACCAAAGTCGAACCTCCAGCATTAGTGGCAGTAAACCCTGAGGCCGAACAGCAACAGGCACCCAACGGCTTGCTAGCCTGAACTTTT
Organism: Acrochordus granulatus; assembly: GCA_032468055.1. NCBI lineage: Eukaryota > Metazoa > Chordata > Lepidosauria > Squamata > Acrochordidae > Acrochordus > Acrochordus granulatus. The sequence continues at coordinate 315,496 of JANHZU010005378.1, read as the reverse complement.
TGCTTCCTGAATTACCGATCTCTCATCCCAAAGAAAATTAAACCAAGTTTATAACAAACCATGTTTTATGCTCACGGCCCCATGGGCTTTAAAGGATCTGGGGATGTACCTCTGGGAAAAGTAGCCCTCAAAAAGGTCCTACTAAACTGAGGTCCCCGTTTTTTGGATCAAGCATCGAAGTTGGGCCATTCTCTGTGGGAGGGAGAGGCACCCCGCATTTAACTCTCTCAAATGTGCCCCGTGTTTTCCTTGCAGGCGCAACGTGACATGGCCGAGATGGGCGCTGCGGAGCTGAGCTCCGGGATTCCTTAGTCCCTTGCTGATTTTCAAGAGAGTCCCCCAGAAAAGACTGTTCCCATCCTCCTTCGGCAATGGCTGGATCTACGCAACCGGCAGCCCAGACATGGCGAGGGGCAGAGACCCACTACCCTTCCCATGCCATGTCCTACCCCGTGGCATTAACTCAGCCTCATGTGGTGAGTTTCTTCTCTTTCTCTTCTTTCTCTTTTTCTAATTTGATGCAAGCATTGAACATCATTGCCTTTGGCTGGCTGCAATCTGTGGGCATGCCAGTGGGGCAGAGTGGGTTTCTGTACCATGAGGACTAGAGCCTTGTTTAATAAATGATAAAATACATACATTGGAAGACAAGGACCAAGTTTTTGGCCAAGACTAATGATTCTCAGTGTAGGGTACACGCCACATGGGGGCAGTTTGAATATTAAGGGGAGCGGTTCGAGAATGAGGCATTAATAATGGTTTCTTTCGCTGTTGTTACTATCAATGAGCAGTAGATCCACCATTGCAAAAATAATGCATCAACATGTTAATGGCAATTTTTTTTTTTTACAAAACATAGTTCAAAATTAAAAGAGATGCATCAAACTTGCTCCATCAGTGGCTACGCTGTAAGTTCACCCTCAACACCTTGCATCTGGAACACGTCCTCCACATGCTGTGTGGAGTCATGCTTGCGCCGCTTCTTGCACTGGTTTCCGGTTCTTGGTGATGTGAAAATGTGCCTGATCCAAAGTTTTGAAACTCCATTTGCATAATTAAATGTCAAAGGGGGGGTCATGTATCAGTGGCTATGCTGTAAGCTGATTCTCACCTTGCATCTAGAGCACGTCCTCAGAGCCTAAGAAAGTTGCGTGGAGTCGTGCTTGCGCTGCTGCTTACGATAGCGTCTGGTTCTTGACGGTGTGGAGGTGTGCCTAACACAAGTTTCGAAACTTTATTCGCTTATCTGTCAAGGAGGGGGCATCAGGGTTTTAGAGATGCTTCAGCGGAGCATGGCCAAGAAAAGATTGGGCACCACTGGCCAGGACTGTCCTGCCTGAGTCCAAGGGGGACCGTTCCCACATTTGCGAGGAAAGGCCAGTTCAGCCGATGGTGATGCGAAAAAACCAGATTTCTTTCCGGTTGGCTGAAAAACACCACCACCCCGGGAATGGAAATGCACTCAGAGGTCAGCGATGAGTTCAAAATCCCTTTGGGGGGGTGAAGTGCCAAACCGACTGGCTCCTTGCAGATGGGATGCCGGCGCAGAATAACCCTAGTTACTGATGCTCGTCCGGGGCGTACTTTCACCTTTGTTCGGCACCGTCACAGCCACACGCGGGGCGGCGTCTTTGCTTTCCTGCCTCGCTGTCTCGATCGAACATGGGAACAGGGCTGCTTCCACCAGGGAGCAGAGATCAAAACAAGCCCATGATAATATCAGGCGTGCCCAAAATAACCCCTGAGCGGAACAAAGAACAAAGCCGAAACGTACAAATCCGAGAGGTAGGGAAGTGTGCCAGGTGTTCTTACCTGGATTATTGTCAGGCACTGAGTTACTCTCGTCCCGCATGGCTTGCAAGGTCAAATGCAATGAAACGTCGAACAGTCAGAGGAAAAGGGGCAAGGGCGCAGCGCAACCTTCGGCGCACTCACCAGTTCCAGGAGGCAGAAGGAAAGTGACCGATGAAGTGAGCCCACCACCCGAAGCACACCTCCGAGCTGGTGGCATTGACTGTGGTCATAGCAAGGCCCAAAAAGCGAAGGAGGAGGAATGGTCACTCCTCCACAGTCTGGGTGGAAAGAATTAATTTTCTTTTGTCTACTTTCTGGAAGGCCGTAGGGGGATTTATAGAAAAGGATGAGTGGGTTTTTAATCTTGTAATTAATTTTTATTTACACATCCGTGCGGACTACTAAAGCTATGACAGCGGTACAAATTCTTTGAAACGTCCATTTTTTAAATTTCAGCAGTATAAAGAGAACTTGTGACTTTGAAAAGTAGGAAAAAATGTCATCGGAGATGCGGGATATCGAAGAGACGCTGAGTCGGAAAAGGGTGGTGGATTGACGACGGGGCTTATAAGCATTGGTGGAACAACCGTTCGGATTTACAGCAATGCTGAAAAAAGTGACTTAACAACCAGTCCTCACACTTACGACTGCTGCAGCATCCCCATGGTCATTTGTTCGAACTTTGGGTGCTTGGCACCCGGCCTGTACTTGCGATGGTTGCAGCGTCCCAGGGTCATGGCATCACCATTTGTGATTCTTCCAGCTGGCTTCCAACAAGCGGAATCAATGGGGGGAGCCGGATTTGCTTAACAGCCGCAGCAAAAAAAAAAGTCGTAAAATCAGGTGCGACTTACTTAACAACCGCATTGCTTAACGACAGACGTTCTGGTCATAAATCGAGGGCTGCCTGCATTTCTCGGTGACAGCATCGAGTGGAGCAGAAGGCAAATTAGAACCAAAAGGGCAGCCTTAGGTAAATATCTGCAATTAGTTGAGCTTAATTTCCACAAAATAAAAATGAAATTGAGTGGAGGTTCTGCTGCGGCTCGGTTTATTTCTTCAGAATACGTACATACATAAATACATATTTAAATGGTGTTCTAAATAAACAAATACCTATTTAAATGGCGATTTAAATAAATACAAATTTAAATGGTGTTTTAAATAACACCGCGTAAAAGCCAGGAAGGCTCTTTGCTATTTCTAAACATTTCTGACCTTGGAGTAACTTTTTTTTCTGGGAATTTGGCTGTGAATGCTGCTGCTTTATCGGCAGCAGTCTTGGTCCACTACCCACTTCCTCAACCTTGCTTGGAATTTCCCTGGCCGGTTTGCGGCCTCTGAAATGCCAACATCTGGCAGCCTTCCCGAGCCGTCGAAATCCAGCGATCTTCAGAGGGGAGACCCTCGGTGATCTAGAGGAAGAGAGGTACGAAATTAAAAAATACGAATTCCTCCGGAGCTGGAAGCCAAGGACTTCCCAGCATGGTTGGCCAACCTTTCACAGCTCCAGTGGTGCCGTGGCAGGTAAATTGGATGGGCCAGAGGCTGCTTTAGGGTCGTTGTATCATGATGGTGATCACTGTGCTGTACACCCGGGAGAAGGTGACATCTGCTGTAGGAGAAAGTTTGCTTTGTGAGGGGTGACTTCAGAGTATCAACTGAGCAGAGAAGGTCTTGTGGTTGGCCATTGGTTGATTCTCCTCTTCCCCTGTTCACACAACACAGTGTGTTCTGCCAGTAGAAGGGAATATCTGTAGCTCAGGGTTGCATTGTGGAGTCCTAGGTGCTCTGCTCCTGATCATAATCAGTGCGCTGATGATGTTACCTAGTTTGGTAGTGAAACGTCTGCAGAAAAAAAAGCTCAGAGGGCACCTAGGACTTCGCAGCATGTCCTTCAGCCCTCCTTCCGGAGGTATCCCATGGAAGCTTTCGAGATGACTGCGGTTGCATCTTCAAGCATTTAGACTCGCCCTGGGAGAATGTATGAATTAAGGAATGGCTTAACTAGGTAGCATCGTAGTTTCATTCCACTTGTATCTTGATTTGGTTTAGCATGTTGGGTGAATCCAAACATTGATGGACTGGTCAGCCATTGTAGCTTGTTGTTGGGAGTGGGAGGCTAGAAATTTGGGAGAAACACAGGTTGAAGGGCCTTGAAACGTAGGTAGGGTTACAGATAATCAAGCAACGAGGGGGGAAAAATAGACCAGGAAGGAAATCCCAACCGAGAAGTTGGCTTCCAGAGAATATTCTGGTGCAGTGGATGCGGTTTTGATTCTAAAGATGGCAGTTAATTTTGGGGAAGTTTCCCCTTTGACCAAATGGTAGCTGACTCGGGGTTTTCCTTCGTTCTCCTTTTTTATCTGAGGATTTTTGACCCGTATCTAGGTCTATGTGTGTATGTGCGGACCTCAAATTTCTCCAGACTCTCCCTGACGTAAAGGTGAAGGTGTTTCCTCAAATTGGAGCCGCCGTCTTTCGTTGCATCACGCTAAGGGTCTCCAGAAAGGTAGCCAGCAGCTTGTAGGAAGCAAGCCCTCCTGAGGAAGGAGAAGAGTTTTGGGAATTAGACGGCTGGGGGTAAAAATGTATTTCTTTGCCTTGCTTTCCCAGCAGACCCCGAAAGCCAGTGACGTTGGGTCAAGGCTATCAGGGCACAGGGTACGGCCTTGGAGAGAAGGAAGCGCTGGGTGGAGAAGAGGGTCTTAAGCCCAGACCAAGGAAGTAATTTGCAGAAATATCTCAGGCAAGACCCTCCCTCCCTCCTTCGGTCTGGTGAAGAAAAGGGAGGGGAGTGCCTTCAGGCTTAACGATGGATGTTCTGTCATAAATCGAGGACTGCCTGTGTTTTCAAGATGCTGTGACTATAACGTTATAATTAAAGTAGTATTAGACCTATATGGTGTTGGTTTCTTGGTTTGGTCTACCTTGCTGGGTTTCCAGGTTGGAACTAGGAGAGCCTTCGCAGGCAAGGCAACTTCCTGGTGTTTTACTACATATCAGAAGGTTGTTTGGCCCGGGGTAGGTTGGGGCCAGGGAAGAAAATCAATTTGTTTGACTCAGGAATCTTTACTTGCTCCACTAAATTCTGCATTAGAAAGATGGTGGAAATGCCTGGGGTGAACGGAAGGATTGGCATCAACCTCTTCCTCCTTTTATGGTGGGCTGGAGTTTAGGGAGACAAGTTTCTAGTCCTTGTGAAAGAGTATATAGCTTTTTCATCCAGAGTGAAATATAACGTTCAAAAGCTCGCATCAAAGTATTGGTGAGAGGGTAATGATTTCCATTTTAAGCTCTAGACTTGTCTGTTTCAGGATGTGAACCTCTTGGAGTATCAGCACCATCCCAGAGAGTACCCTTCCCACTTGCCCCCAGGATCTCTCCTACACCCACAGCGTCGGAGACCCTCCTTGTTATCTGAATTTCAGCCGGGAAATGAAAGGTAAAGCTAAAGGGATGGGACAATTATGGTCCTCAACCACAACTCTAGTTGAGCCTGGCAATTTACTAGGTGGTCATAAAGTGAATGCGGCAGTCATTAAGTGAACCCATTGTTTGCTCGCTCTCTTTTTTTTTACCGGCTGCCGGAAGTAAACTCTGGTTTCCAGAAAAACCTAAATCATGGTCACGTGTCTGTAGGACACTGAAACCAGCCATAAATGCAGGCTGAGCAGCCAAAATGTGGTCACGTGACCGGGGTAGCCCTGGCTGTTGTAACTCTGGAACCAGGTTTTAAGTAGATCCTGGAGGGGGGGTGGCCCATCGTAATGTTAAAGGGTTGCTCTGTGACAGTTTTGCCAGAAACTGCTGTTTGCTTCTGGTTTGGCTGCAGCGTTCACTTATTGATTGCCACGTTCGCTTGAAAAAAGCTTGTAAAATTGGGTCGGTTGCATGATGATCTGCTTTACGACTGTACGCCTTCACTTACAAATGTAACTACGAGGACTTTGGCAGAGTTGTGACCTCATACCCTAATATTTTGTATTACTCCTCTCCTAGTGGTGAATTCCTTAGGAAACCAGCCACTCTGGATAGGTACAAAATATAAAGTGTTGGGTTTTTTTAATTTCTTTTTGCTTTCCTAGCTTTTCCTTTTGAGTTTTTTTTCCCAGACTTTCTGGAAGCTTAAAGATGGTCTCAGGAATGGCCTGAAAACCATTCGAGACCTTGGCGCAATCTCTTTCCCCTCCTTCGCAGGTCGCAGGAGACGCACCCTCGGACCGACTCCCATTCGTACCTCTCGGACCTGAGCAAACCGTCGGATATCGAGTTTCTTGAGACCAAGCGGCCTCGCATGGAGCTGCTCCAAGAGCCGCTGCTGAGGCCACCGACACTGCTCAGCCAGGGAGGCGCAGACGGTTTCTCCAGGGTAAGCTAATGGATGCTTTGCGGTCGGTGGAACCGCCAGCACTTCTTGCATGGCGAGAAGGTGGCTGCAGACTCGGGCATCGTCTCGGAAGTGGCTGCATTTCTTTCAAGCCCTGCTGGAGAACTCAAGATTTGAACCCAGGCCTTCCTGTGTGCCGACCAGATGCTCAACCGGGAGTTGCCGTGACCTCGAATGGACCTCTCCTGCTTTTCTTAGCTGGTAGCGGCCGTCGAGGTGGCCTTCCGTACCTTGCTCGCTTCCCTGACGCTTCAGCTCCCAGAATTCCCCAGGCTGCCTAATCTTTGCTGAGAATTCTGGGAGTTGAAATGTACACACCCGGGATGGACGGGGCTTAGTGGTGCTCATCCTGAAAGAGAGCAGTCATCCACATCTGTTGCTTCGTTTCACCTTGGTTTTGCCCTCTCGGCCCTGATCCTGGGGTCGGAGCCAAAGAGGTAGAAGCAACGCCGGCAAGGACCCGCCCACCGTATTTTCCACGCCCAAAAACAGCAAGCCCGGTCACCCCTCGATTGTGTGTCGTGATTTGGCGCATGTGTAGTGCGGTGCAGCTGGGATCCCCCACGTAGTAGGATGCTTGCAGCTGCCCAGATGCGCAGGCCAAAGAGGCATACCTGGTCCTGCAGTGCTCCGTTCCGGCAATCTGTGGCTCTCCCCTGTTGAGAGATGAAGAGGTCTCATTGTCGGAATCGCAGAAAGGGGGCCGTGTTTGCGGTGGGCAGCAGACGGCACCTTGTCGGGGTTGCAGGCTTTGAGTAGGACAGAGTGGGTCATCCGGAGAAGAGAACATCTGTAGCTCAGGATTGAGCTGCATGATTGTCCTGGCTGCTCTCCGCTTGGTGGTTTTCTTGCAGATGTTTCATGACCCAACTAGGGAACATCATCAGTGCTCAGAGGGAGTGGGGTTTGCTCGCTGTTTATGTGTAAGTAGCTTGCCCTGTCCTCAGCGTTGGTGGGAGCGTTCTTGGGGATGCCTTGATTTAGGTTTGTTGCTTGGTCTGTGGTTGTTTCTCTGACTCGGGACTTGGTCACGCTTCAGCTTGGGAAGAAGCAGCTGCGACAGCTAAATCTTTCGCAGTTATGGGTTGATGGTGGGCTGAATAGGGCATCCGAGACGTTCTGGCCAAAGAAAGTCGTGGCCTGGCCAAGAGGATGGGGAGCCTTGGCTCCCGGGGGCTTCAAAGAAGGCGACCACCCTCCCCCTCCCCCCATCCAGCTGTCCAAAGACAGGAAGTTGTGTTGTGGGGAAAGCATAAAGGTGGGGCACCTTCTGGAGGACCCCGAGGGAGTGACAGTTGGCGCTGTGGAACAATGAAGGTCTTGTCTCCCTTCCCACTAGTTGGAAACTGAGATGGCCAACTCGATGAGGTCTCCTGGTGTGAAGCAGCTGCTTGGAGGGCCAGCCAGGCAGTTTCCCCCTGGTTTAAGGTTACAGAGGAAGCCATCTGAGGAAGGACAGAAGTATGGGGAGTTGAGGACAGTTGCCAAGTCGATGGGCCCCCATGAGACGCCTTGTCTGCATTCAGACAGCGTGTTTTCCGAGAGGCCCCCTAGACAAGTAGAAGAGCTTTCTTTCTCATGAACCTCGGTTCCTGTTTTCCGTTTGCAGGATCGAGGCATCACCGGTAAGCTGGAGCCCGTTTCTCCCATCGCCTCTGCCCATCCTGATTCAGAATTGGATCTTCTCCCATCCCGGCTCTCGAAGGAGGAGCTGATCCAGAACATGGACCGGGTCGATCGAGAAATCACCATGGTCGAACAGCAGATTTCCAAGCTGAGAAAAAAGCAGGTGCGCCACTGCCCAAACTGACGTGGCAGAAATCAGCTGAGATCTGTTCATCCAGATTTCAACTCGAGGAGGTCTCAAGTGGAGTCACAAGTCCATTTTTGGCCAGGTTCCAGATGTAACTAGATAGAACATAAAGACCAGTATGATTAAGGGTGTGAGCAGCTGGGTGTTGGTGGCAAGCATAGCAGGAGTTGAACAGTTATGACCACCAGGGAGAACTTCTTGTAGGATGACTGGGAGACAAAGTGGGTTTTGGAGAGTGATGACCATCAGGCAGGACCATCAGCAAAACTGACCGTGGTCCCAGGATTGCACTGAATGCTGGCAGGGTGATTTCCCACTGTTTCCCCAGTGGAAATGAGGCAACATTAGGTGTGCTTTAAAAAAAAGAATGAAAATCCCTGACTCTTTAAACTGTCCTAGCTGATACTTCACTTGCTAAGAATAAGAATGAAAGTTTGCTCAGTGCTGCTCCAAGTGTCATGCTCCTCTCTTCTCCCTGCTTACTCAGACCAGTCCTGCAGAGTAGGACAGGCAAAGGGAAAGGAAGTGTCTTGCCCAGCATCTGAGTAGTTTTGGGTGGATCAGAACTCAGTCCTACGGGTCCAAGATTTAGGCTAGAGCAGGCATGTCCATCCTTATCCTTGGCAATTTTTAGATGTGTGGACTTCAACTCCCAGCATTCCTCAGCCAGCATAGACCAGAAGCCTAACAATCCTGAAATTAACATTTTGGGGCTTTTACAGTTATGAGTTGAGGACTATCTGAATGGCAATTTGTAGGTAACTAGGGCAGTCCCAGGAGTCTTTGTAGTGGGACTTCCAAAGAGCGCCCCTCTCCCTTACTTTCAATTTTTCCTCTACAGCAACAGCTGGAGGAAGAAGCAGCCAAACCACTGGAGCCTGAGAAGTCCATCTCTCCCCCACCCCTGGAGTCGAAGCACCGCAGCCTGGTCCAGATCATCTACGACGAGAATCGGGTGAGCTACTCTCTTGAATCATCTTTTCAACTTGGTTTACAGTTTTGAAATTGATGCCTGGTTAAAGCTGGAAGGTACAGAAGGTTCCTTTTCTTTGTGGGAAATCTTAGTCAGCTTGGATGGATAGATGGATTAGATAGAACGATGGATGGATGGAT
>JANHZU010005378.1:295607-306373 GCA_032468055.1 Acrochordus granulatus | reverse complement strand
TGGGTGGGTGGGTAGGTGGGTGGATGGATGGATGGGAGATAGAACAATGGATGTATGCATAGATACATACATAGAGAATTAGATTAGGTCGGTAGACAGACAGACAAACAGATGAAACAATTTGGAACAACAAATGGTTGAGTGGAGGGATGGATGGATAGATAACAACCTTAAACAAATCAGCTTCATATTCCTTTCCTTTGTGGTCTTATCCAAACAATTCTTGGGGATCAAAGGTCTCCCCTTTGAGAGAGCCACAGTCTCCTGGGGGATTTTCCTTTTCACTGTTGGCCTTTTCCCCCAAACCGTGGGGCAATGGGGGGCTAGAGAGACAGACACAGAGAAAAACATCTCTTCCTCCATGCCGGTAAGACCTCTCATTGGGGGATTACAGCTTCTTTTCAAATGTGACGTTGTTCCAATGACGGAGGGGATGCAAAATGCCCCCCCACCTTGGGGGGATTTGAAAAAATGGACATTCCCCTCTTGACTGGGTTGGCCTCGATCATGTGCCGAGAATGCCTGGATCTAGGTCCCTTCCCCTGGGTTGGCGAAATGGGTCAGCCGTGGTTGCGTGAATACAGCGCTCATGCGCCACACAGCGTGGCGCTTGCAATTGTGACCAGCAGCAGCAGCTGCTCTGTGGGGTTTGCAGACTCTCATCCCCTGGAAATGTGTCTGATCAAGCCCGGGTCAAGCGTGGTGCTCGCCTTGCATGCATCCAGCGGGGGCTGCAAAACGAGTATTTCTCGCCTTTCTTGCCAGCAGGTTATTTTTCACTTGTCCCCGAGCACTGCGGTTGTTCCTCCTATGCGGGCTTGCCGTGGAGCGAACGCCAGTCAGTTTCCTTTCTGAGAATTGACCTCATCGTATCCCCCCATCGCGGTCTCCCTCCCAGTTTTTCCTCTTCAGTGCTGCACATGCTCGCGGTTGGGTTCATGCAAGGACAGCCACTGCAGCATCGTTTATTCCTCTGCCCGCCCCAATTTCTGCACTTCTGCTGTGTCAAGAAAAAGCAAAGGGGTGGAGGGAAAGCAGCAACGAAAATGCAGGTTCCCGGTTTTGAGATCCGCAAAGTCATTTGCTCTCTTCTTCTGGGTTTTGAGAGGAAGGAAATAGGGCTGGGGGGAAGGGCAGAGAATCTGCTGATTTCCTGCTCCAATGCCCGCTTTACTCATAGTCCTCGACTTACGACCATTCGTTTGGCGACCATTTGCACTGAAAATGGATTGTGGTCGGTCCTCACCACTGTTGCAGCAGTCCCCTGTCGCTTGATCCCAGTTAGGGCATTTGGCATGGTTGCAGCATCCTGGGCTCACGTGACCCTCTTTGCAGCCTTCTCAGCCAGCTTGCCGCGAGCAGAGCCAAAGAGGGCTCTGCTCTTCGTTTAACAACGGCAGTGATGCTCTTGAACAAACATGGCCAAAACAACAAAAAAAGTACTAGTAAAATCAGGCGTGACTCGTTTAATAACCGCTTTGCTTAGCAGTGGCCATTCTGGTTCCCGTGGTGGCCATAAGTCGAGGACTACCCACTTGTCCCTTTTTTTAAAAAAAAATGAGAAACTCAGCGTGACACAGCTCATCCAGAGAAAAGAGGCAGCCGTCCCTCTTGGGCTCTTGGGACTGTGTCTGTAGCGATCGATAAGGCTGCATTTTAATTTGTCTCCTGCCTCTCTGCGTGTACCTTGAGGAGGACGTTGCTGAAGTGGCTCTAAATACACAGCTGTAGGCTGAGAAATGGACAGTGGAGCGGTCGCCCCCCTTCGTTTCTTTAGAAAAGAATGCAAACGGTCATGCGCCTTTTTGTACGTGCGCCAGGAGTTGATTTCTCCATCAGTTAAGATCCAAGGCGGGTGAATGGAGCCTCCAGCTTTAGAGGCAGCGCACCAAGCTTGGAACGAGGGGGAGCAATGAGTTGGCCAGTCTGTAACTTGGAGGAGCCAGACAGGATTTATGTGCCACAGCCCGGCCAGAGAGTGCCAGAGATAATTTGCACTCAATCCTGGCTGATAATTTATGGAAACATCCTCAGACTAGACAGACCGCAGAGCAGAGCTGGCCCAAGACCGTGTTTAAGAATATTTTTTGTTAGAAGATTTCAGACAATAGTAAAAAGCAAATGTATGATGAGAGAGGGAGGGAGGGAGGAGGGAAGGGAAGGGAAGCAAGCAGGAAGGGAAGGATAATGAGGAGGAAGGAAGGAGAAAAGAGGAAGAAAGGGAGGGAGGAGGGAGGGAAGAAGAGGGAAGAGAAGCAAGCAGGAAGGAAGGATAATGAGAAGGAAGGGAGGAGAAAGGAAGGAAGGGAGGGAGAGAAAGTAGGCAGGCAAGCAGGAGGGAGGGAGGGGCGAACAAGTTAGGTAAACAGAGGAAAGAAGGAAAAGGAAAATATATCAAGGATGACTGAAATCCCACTTCGAGGGGAAATGTCAAGACCGAAGACATGTCTGCTCCTCAGAGGGCGTGACCCACCAACGCTTCCCTGAAACCAGGCTCGGATCAAGCGGGCCTTCCCGACCCGATTCCCATTGCTTGCCTTAGTCAATGTGGGGCAGAAGAGGAGGAGAAGGAGGAGGAAGGGAAGGGTTTGTTTTCTTTTTGAGCTCACCTTCAACCATCACCGACTTAACTCTTGAGAAACTCGAGGAGGAACTTGCAGCGCAGGCTGGAGAGGAAACGAAATCCGTTTTCTCGTCTCTTCGCCCAAGAAATACGACGATGGCTTTTCGGAGGAAGCCCGTTTCCTCTTCACTGGCTGATCTCGCCGATCTGTAGCCGCCACATCGTTTTAGGACCCGCATCCGCAGAGTGCATCATGCAGCTCAGACCTTGCACAAAGCATTATTGGCCTGTGGATTGGGGCCGGCAGGAAAAAGGCAGGCAGGCAGTACGGAAAGAGGGATATTCCGAGTGGAAAGGGGACGAAGGACACCACCGGATCAGCTCCTAGCCTCCCTCGTAGGGTTGTCGTCGCAATTCACACTCGCATTTCCCTCTGGCCCGCCCTTCTGCTCAGAAGGTGCTCAGGGGACGACAAAAAAACAGCCGCCAGGGTTGCAGAGAAAGTGTTTTGCCCGTAGCCTTGAAGTGCTAAAGGGCATTCAGCAGGCATGGGATAAAATATGCACAATTGTCAGTAACATGAATGAATCGCATTTATAATTGCAGTCAGGATAAGGCGTCTCATTCTTGCCCACTGGTCTGCATTTGCTGACTTCCAAGTATCCTGTATTTTGTCCCTCATCTCAGCTTTTTGTGGACCTTTCGTGCTGTTAATGTTGGGGAGGATTTATAAATGCATTTTCCACTTTTTCCAGAGGACTCCAAAGAGGTCAGTAATGTTGGGTGGGAACTGTCAGAAATCCAAGCCGAGAGGCTGATTTGCTTCCCAACTGTGGAATTGGGCTTTTTGGGACTTCTCAGGCTGTTGCAAACCAGATGTCCTTTCTATTAGCCGAGCCTCAACATGCTTGCTCCCAGTGCAAAGGGATGGCCTGTCTACATCCCAGCTCTGGCATTTGGGGTTAAAACAAATTACGTGCTTTTGCAGTCTGGAAATAGCACTGCAGTCTCAGGGCACAGGGGAAGAGCCTGGCAGCAGCCCCTTTGTCGAAGCCAAGAAGGGTTAGATGGGGTGGAGTTCTGGAAGGGCACCCAGTAGGGTGGAGTGGGGCTGTGCTGAGCCCCACAGTCTCAGTCCTTTAACCATTGTGCTTTTCAAGCAGACTTGGTCCCTGGGGAAGCTAGGTTCACTTAACAGCTGCACAATTCACTTAACAACTGCAGTGATTCAAAATTGGGGCGACTCGTTTAACAACTGACTTACCCAGCAATGGAAATTCTGGTCCCGAGTGTGGTTGTAAGTCGAGGACTACCTGCCCCTTCCTTCAGTTTTCGATAGACTTGCAGCATTCGAACTCTAGACTCCTTTGCCAACCACTGTCAGGCCGTTCTTGGAAAGAGCAGAGGCTTTTTTCTGAGTTTTCAGCTGCAAAAAGAATTAGTCCTTCCATTTCCAGAGGCTGCCTCAAGGTGCTGCTGTTGGTTTGGACAGGCTGGGAATTGAATTTGGGACTCCTGGCTTCTCCCCTCAGTCTGCCTTTGGAGAAATCTCCCTTATGTCAAGGAGAAATCAGCTTTATGTTTCTCCTTCTAGCTTTTCCTTGCCCTTTTCTGAGTTGGGGTTTGCATGGGGGGTTGCTTTTTTGCTGTTCAGGGACCTTTCTTGAGCACAGGGTGATTTTTTTCCCAGGATGGAGAGGGACACCCAGACAGGTAAACCCAGGCATCCCTAAGACTTGGAGAAGAACCCCAGAGCCCTGGGGTGGAGGACCCCACAATGCACGTGCAAAATTTCCAAAAAGACAAAAAAAAGAGGAATGTCTAAATCCTCCTTTTCTCTTCTCCACCCTCCCGAGCCATCAGAGAGCATCCAACATGCTAAAAGGAACCCAAAAAGGGTTTTATTTCTGGCACGGAAATTAAAAAAGAACTGAAGACCCCTTTGCCAGCCTGGGGAAAGGACACCCGAGCCATCTCTCTCCTCGCCCTTGGATGCCCAGGGCAGGGTGGCTGTTCTCTTTTTTCTTTTGCAGAAAAGTTTCTGGTTTGGCAGCCATTCAAGCGGGCATCTGGGCCAGAGGCGGGCTGTGTGTGTGTGCGTGCGTGCGTGCACACGCGTGAGTGAATGTGTTTGCACGCACACTCGGGGGAAGGAGGCTGGGGAGTGTGTGCACACGCAGGCGTTTTCTCCTCCTCCATGGCTCTCTGCGCTGTTAACTTTTCTCCTGCCCTAGGAAAGGGCAGAGAAGGAAGTGTGCTTTAATTTGTCATCTCCGCAGCAGAGAAATTGGAGAAACTGGGTTGTTGGTTTTTTGTTTTTTTTTGGAGAGCAGGCTGGGAGGAGAAGCACTTCTGCAAGGAAAAAATAAATCCTCATTTTCGGTGCATCTTTCTTCCCTCCCCCGCTCCCCATTTCCCTTCTGGGCTCGCTGCTCCCTCCCCCTGTCCCACCCCTCCCTCTCTTTGCAGAAAAAAGCAGAAGCCGCACACAGGATCTTGGAAGGATTGGGGCCCCAGGTGGAGTTGGTAAGTGGAGTTTGCGTTTCCCCTTTTATTTTCTTCCTCCTTCCTTGGAAGCGAAAGAGAGTTTTTTCCAAGTTGGCATTGCAAGTCTCTCTCTTTATCGGTTAGCCTCGGTGGCCTTTGAAGGGCAGCCAAAGGTTTTAGGAAGGGAGTTTTACAAACTAGGACAGAGAGCAACGGCAAGGAAGTCCCCCCCCGCACCTGTCCCCAACCGATGTTGGCTCATCGTCTGGCTGGCCGGCGGCCAAGGCAGGAAGCTGAGCTGACGGTTCGGTTTCCCGGGGTCACCTAGGAAAAACCTTTCTTGGGAAAAGTGGCTTGCCAGCCCGCTGGGCACCTGTTTTTGTCCTTCCTGATTTGAATTGCAAATTGGGGCAATGCAGAATTCTGGTTTTTCAAGGATGGCTGGATGCCCTGTGAACTTGAGAATACAATAAATGATGGTTTGAATGCTCCATGCCTGGTTGCAGCAAGGTGAAGGGTGACATTGCAGGGTGGGTGAAGGTCTGTGAAGTGCCCGTGGGCATTTCAGCCTAGAGAGCATTGTTGGTCCAGCTTTATCCAGGAAGAGGTGCCCTTCGTCGTCTTAGGGTGCAAGGCGCGTCTGTTTGTGGAGCGAGGCGCCTTGGTCATTGGAGGGTTGGCAAATGTGGTGTGCCAACCTGTCTTGGACTTGACTCTTGGTGGTTCTGAGCTATAAGCTGTGTGAGGAATCCGAGTCTGGTCTACTGAGAAGTAGGAGTGAGTAGAGGGCATCTACTTCCAAACCCAACTTGAGACCTACCCAGAGTAGATTCAGCCAGGTGTGGTATAGGTAGTCCTCATCTTACCACCACAGCTGGGACCAGAATTCTCATTGCTAAACAAGACACATGTAAGTGAGTCAGGTTTACAACCTTTTTGCCGTGCTTGTTAAGCAAATAACTGCAGCTGTTAAGTGAATCATGCAGTCATAAAGTGAATCCGGCTTCCCCCATTGACTTTGCCTATCAGAGCCGGCTGGGAAGGTTGCAGATGGTGATCGTGCAACCCTGGGATGCTGCAAGTGTCATAAATTCATGCTGGTTGGCAAGCACCCAAATTTGGATCATGTAACCGTAGGGACGCTATGACAGTTGTAAATGTGAGGACCGGTCGGTCACAAGTCACGTTTTTCAGTGATGTTGTAACTTTGAATGGTTCTAAGTTGAGGACTACCTGTGGTATTTGGTCGAAAACCAGGATGGGGCCCCCTTTTATCCAGGAGCAAACGGGGAGCTGTGGGCTTCCCACCACAGACCCAGTTACTTTTAAGAAGGAAAACGATCAGGAGTCGAGAAGGATTTCCGGCAGTTTTTTCCCTAACGGCAGAGCTGCCCTGCGTTGGAAGTAAGACGTTGGCTTGGGTGGGCCTGCTCTGCTGGTGGGCAGCGAAGCAGATGATAAAATAGGGGATGAAAGCACTTTAATTAACCACTGGGTTGGCAAATTGGATCTAGGAATGCTGAACTGGAAATGTTGGAGGTAAACCTGGCATCTTCCGCCTCTGGAACCAGATTTCGCCTCTTTTATATTACTTATTTGCTTTTTTCCTGCCCTGTCAACCCCCAGGCTGGTCAGGGGTCTAAAATTAAATAGAAATAGAAATGATTTAAAGCTGTAAAACAGTTACTAGGCTTGGTCAGAGACAAGAGCAGAATCTCTTCTCCAAGTGAAAAAAAAACCAACCACCTTCCAGTTCATGTACACAGCTGGCCGTCGCCGCCTAATGTGCAGACGTTGCACGAGCGTGTGGACAACCCGAAGCCCTTAAGACGTCATCGAGAAGCGACGATACAGCAGAAGCGTTCCTAAGCCAACTTCTCTTCCAAAACTTTTTATCCCTTGGATGGAAAATACAAAAAGCAAGGTCCATTTTGAGGGCAAGGCCAAGATCACTTCTGTCTGTTATTTCTGAACATGTTTCTGCACATGGAGAAGTTCACCCGCAGTGCAGCTGTGATTCATTTCCATATGACGCTTCCGGTTGGGTAACTATCAGGGTGACCAAGTGCAGCACAAGAAAAAAAAAGAAAGGACTGGGGGAAACAGTCTTGGTAGACAACTTTATCTGCCACACAACTACCCACCATCACTTCGTACACACCAAAATATTGGACCGCATCCTCTCAACACTTGCAAGTCGTCATATCTCCAGCATACAAGGTGAGGAAAGGTCTACCTCCTATCAGATAGCAGATCTTCCAGCTGTCTTCTGAGAAATCTTCTAGGGTGGAATCTGAGAACTTCTTCCTCTCTTGATGCTTAGAGGACTCTTTGACCTTCCATGCTTAAAGTCTTCATTCAGTCCTGTGGTGGTTTGTAGCTCTGAACTTCTTTGCTGTTCCAGGTCTCCTCCAGACGTTGCATCCAGTGGACAGCAATCAATTCACAGTAGTTAATTTTAAATCCGTTGAAATGGCCCCTTCCCTCGAGGGATAAGACTTTTGGGTCTTCAAGAATGGGCCTTTGATCTGCGGAAATGTTCTCAGGGGGCTTTGGACAACTTTTCGTAATAGTTGAAGCTGGTAGGGTAGACACTGCCTGCTCTTTCTTCTTCTAGGGAGAATTATGCCCTGAGTTTGGTCATGAAACGTCTTCAAGAAGACTGCCATGCTCAGAGAGCACCAAGGACCTGGCAGTTCAACCTGAGCTACATATATTCTATTGATGTTTCATTACCCAACTAGATAAATTATATACGACCCAACTAACTGCTGGCATTGCCCCTTCTAGCAACGATGATGTTGCCCAGTTGGGTCAACTAGGCAGACTGTCCTCGTTGGCAGTCTGCAAGAAGACTGCCAAGCTCAGAGAGCACCAAGGACCCCACAGAGCCACAGAGGTTCTCTTCTATCAGAATTAATCAAATTTCCCTCTTTATTTTTTTTTCCTAAAAAGCTCCCTTACCATAAGCAAACAGGGTGTCAGAAGACAATAGCGTTCCAATCCTCTCTAGCTGGCCGCCTGCAGACCGAAGACGGAGGTTGAATTACTCGGCGTGGAATGGTAGTACGAAACAGTCGAAGTGCTCTCTCTGTCTTCCTTCTGCGCAGCCCCCTTTCCTTCCTACCTAAGACTTCTGCAGAGATAGTTCCTCATCTCTGGCTTGTCCTTACTGGAACAGCGGGCAGGGATTGTGCTGACCCTGTAAAATTGGAGCTGTTGTGAAGCTTCGCAACTCATGAGTTATGCTCAGCTTTGAAAGCCTTGGCTGGATGACTCATCTGCAAAGAACCCAAGGAGTCATCACTGTAATGAATGATTAATTGGTCTAAATGTTAGGAATGATGAAGGAGGCTGTAGAAATCCGTCTTACGGTCATAGGAGGAAAACCACCTTGGCCGGACAGGAACAAGATATTCAGGCTGTGGAAAAGCAGACTTAGAGGAAACTGGTATGCTGCCTTCAGGAATATACAGTAATAACAGGAGGCTGCAGAAAAGCTGGGCAGAAACTATTTTCTATAGCCCCAGAAATGGGCCAAAATTAATAGGTGTAAGTTATAGCTTCCTAGATTTCATAAAGGGAAAACCTCCTGATGGTGGGGAAGGTCTCCTTATTGAGGCGGTGGCTTCTCCATCTCTGGAGGCTTTTCAGAAGAGGTTGGACAGCCACCTCTGGAAGATGCTTTGATCGGCTTTCCTGAAGACTGCAGAAGGTTGGAGGAGATGGGTCCTTTTGTGGTCCTTTCCGATTCTACGGTCCTGTGGCTTTGTGATACGGAACAGAGGAAAGAAGCATCCTGTCCCTTGGATCCCGGGTGCCTTGCATCCAAGGTCGAACATGGGTTCTCCCAGCTTGGTGTCTTGATTCCATTTTCAGTTTAGAGGCGATCTTGGGAACCTCAGAGGAGGAAGCTCCCAGCCTGCTGATGCGTGGCGCTCATTCATTCCCAGTGTACAGTTTTCGTTTCTGCTTCCATGGTCAAGTCAGTCATGTTCTGCTGCGATTTGCAGAGGCGTTGCGTCACCATCCTTTGTTTTCGAGCCGCTTCTCCCTTCTGAAAGAAACATTCTTAGCTCAACCCAGTTTTGGTCGGGGAGAACCTAAGAATGGAAGAGGAAGGAAATCCAGGTGGGAGGCATAGGAAGACGGGGGCAGAAGGACGCAAGCAGGGCAGCGATGTTAGCTAAACGTTGGGTGCAGTTTGCATCTGCAGGGACGTCACTCCAGGTTCTCTAGAAGGAGAGATTTCCAAGAAGCCGACTTGGGAGCAACGTGCCCCCATGTCGAAAGATCTGCCTTTGCCCTCGTTCACACTTCAGATGTGCTCTTCTCTTTCAGCCCCTGTACAACCAGCCTTCGGACACAAGGCAATACCATGAAAACATTAAAATGTAAGTAGCCAACATCGGACAGTCCCCCATCTCTGCGCTTCTGTCTTTCAGAGGTCCATCCAGGGAGGAGATTAAGGCCACAGTGGAAAGGAAGAGCATGCTTTTGCTTGCCTTACCTTGGCACTCCTCCCCCTGTTGAGGGAGGGAGGAAGCATGACGTCTTTGGAGGGTTACACGATGTTGGGCCTCAAATGGTGCATGACATCTTTGGAGGGTTACATGATGGTGCGTCCTTTGGAGACCAGAGTGGGCAGGAGCACAGGAAGGCAGGGCTGGAAAAAAAATGAGAACTGATGTGCTCACAAAGGTAGTTAAAACCATCAAGGGATCCTTGCTGGGTGGCCGCTCCTACAACTTGAGTTGTGTAGGTGGTCTTCAATTTACAGCCATTTGTTTAATGGCCATTTGAAATTGCAGCGGGGCTGGACACAGTCACTTGCAACTGGTCCTCGCAGTTATGACCATGCCAGCATCCCCATGGTCACCTGATCAAACTTGGGGAGCTTGGCAACTGGCTTGTATTCGTTAAGGTTGCAGTATCACATGGTTGTCATTTGCAGCCTTCCAAGCCACGTGAGATGTTCGCTGCTGCCAGGAGGTTGGGCCAGTTCTCTTCTGATTTTCCCCAAGGGCTGCTTGCAGACACGGTGTGCCTCCTTCCTGTATGTGTGTGTGTGTGTGTGTCCTTGTGTGTGTGTGGGTTTTGTACTTTCTCAGCTGCGGCAGCTGGCCTAGGCTTGCCGTGGCTCTGCCCCGGGAACAGGGCGCCTGAGGCCGTGAGGACCTGGTCCTGCTTAGCCTCTCCACAAGCAGCTTCCCATGTATTCGGGGAGCTGCGAATTTGCACGGATGAAGAGCAGGGCCCGCTTGAGGCTCTCGCTGGCCATTCCCAGCCGACTGCAGAGGGAGCCGTCCGGTTTGAGAAGGAGAGAGAGAGAAAGGAAGAGCATCAAGGAGGATTTCTCTGGGGTGGGGGGAACGGACCGTGAGGGCCCCAGCACCTAGCGCCCCTCCCAGAATGTTTGGCGGACTTTCCAAATGCAGAGGGAACCTTTTAGGTTCATCTCTCTGAAGATTGCACAAACACTGAAAACGTCAGCTTTAGCTGACTTGTTTTCCCTTCTAACTTTTAAAGGCTTTTCGATGATTGATGATGTTACCTAGTCTGGTGATGAGATGTCTGCAGGAAAACAACCAAGCTCAGAGATCACCAAGGACTCCGCTTTTCAATGAGCTTAAGAGTTCCTAGGCAGCTTCCAAGACCAAGGTTTCTCAACCTTGGCAACTTTAAGGTAGGTGGACTTCAACTCCCAGAATTCCCC
>JANHZU010005378.1:278902-295507 GCA_032468055.1 Acrochordus granulatus | reverse complement strand
ATGTACCTTAATGAAATGTATAGCTTTCTACGAGATCTAAGTGACACCTTTAAAAGGTGCTTTATGGTATGTGCAATTCAGAATTCCCCAGCCAGCATGGGAGAATTCTGGGAGCTGAAGTCCACCTATCTTAAAGTTGCCAAGGTTGTGAAACACTGTTCCAGACATTTTCTGTTGCTCTTAAATATATCCAGCTGTTCCTTTTTTCATTTTGTTTTCAGAGAGGTGTTTTTTCCCCATACCCAGAAAGTGGATCTGTAACTCCTGATTCCTGACTTTAAAACCAATCTTTCGTTATCCTGTATTTGAAAGGGTACCAAACATCCCCCTCCAAGGCTTTAAGCTTTAGGAAATGGTGGTTTGGTCCCATCATAAGATCTAGAAACATGGTCTCCATCTCTGCGGTGTTAGATTACACTTTTGTGAGTGAGGAGCAAGGAGATTAACTAATGTCTCCGAAATACAGCGCTTTCAAAAAAAAATTAAATTCTGTGCTTTCTCAAGTACTTGGTGCGGAGAACTAGAAACTACAAAATCAGATTTATTTCAACATTAACATGGAAATTGGCTTATATAGGAATGGGATTCAGCGACAAAAGTCAGATTTCATTCTGAGCTCCATTGGAGGGATTTTTTTTTTTAAATTATCAGCTGCAAAGCAGGTTTTAAAAGCACTCAGTAATTCGGTCTCTCAATTTCAGCCTGAGCCATATTCCATTATTGTTCTGCATCTCAGCACAACAGAGAGTCAATTCAGTTTGCTTTTATCTTTATTTGTAAGGTTGGTGGCTGGGATGGCTAATTAACAGGTATTTTCTCCTGAAAAAAGGCAGTAGCTGCCTACCGCCTGCCGAAAGCAACCCGAGAAATCGAATTCGGTTTTTCACAGCTGAGTTCTTTTTCCTGCCAAAACAGAATTCAAACTTGTCTGTTTTCTTCTAGCGTTGGCTTCTCTGTTCAAGAATCTTGATTTTTTTTCCAATGTATTCACTTTGGGAAAGAGCAAACAAGAAGGTGCGATGCCCTTGCTCCTGTGTTAAATCCAGGATGCCAAAATAGGCTGGTTTCTTCTCGAACAAACAGTTGTTGCTTTCCTGCCAAGGGGAGTTTTAGTAAAATTGTGTTTGCACGCATCCCGCTGGACTTAGTTTCTGAATTTTTGTGCGTTGTGTCGAACCATCAGCAATGCTGTCCGTGGAAAAAAAACAACAAAAGCAGCTTTGCGTGTTGTGCGAATTAAACTGCAAATATTAGAAGTGGCTGGGCTAAACCGGCCATGTGAATGCAGCCAAGAGTATCATGAAACAAATCAGAGTTTATCAGGGACCCCCCAAAATCTTGGCGTGATTTAGTGAGCCGGCTGGGTGACTTTGGGCCAATCGCCAGGAGGCAGCGAGTTCTAGTCCTGCCTTAGGCATCAGGGCCAGTTGGGTGGCCTGGGGCCAGTCCCTCCCTCTCAGCCCAACCTCTGCCGCACAGGGTGGTTGTGGTGGGTCAGTTAGGAGGAGGAAGGAGCATTATGTATGCTCAATGCCTCGAGTTATTTGTAAAAGTAATAAAGGTGGAATAAAAATAAATTAAAAATGCCCAGGGTTGATGGCCTGATGGTGCGCCGCCGCCGCCGTTGTCGTTTCACTGCAGCTGGCACACGTGGGGCCCTGGGTCAACCTCCCTTTTTCGTCTCCTTTGCAGAAATCAGGCAATGCGGAAGAAGCTGATTTTGTACTTCAAGAGGAGAAATCATGCTCGTAAGCAGTGGGTGAGACACTTTACTTCTTTCTGAAACCCCCAGCCGGGGCTGGGTGTTGTAGTCTTCCTTGGGGAAGGCGGGTTGGGTTGCAAGCAGACGGGAAGCCAGATGGGAAGGCCGGGTTCCAGCCAAAAAGCGCTCTTAATCTGTTCCCGTGACTGCGGCACGGCGTGATCGGCCCTAATTGCTGACCGGTTGCTGGGTCCCCAAAGTGCCATCCCTTGACCTGGGGGGGACGGGGCGCAGCTCTTGGCATTTCCAAGCCGGGGTGTAAGTAGCCCTGGGGAGGCCCGTTGGACCTCCGAACGATCGCTAAGTGGCTGGTTGTGAGTCGAGGACTACCTGTACTCCTAGGAGCTTCTGAACTCGCCCCGTGTGGCGCACGCAGCTAACAATGTTGGTTTCTGCCCTAACCCGTGTTCCGGTTCCTTCATCTTCTTCTGCCGTTCCGAAGGCCAGAAATTGCTCTGATCGCTGCCCGTGCCAGCTGTAAAGAGGCTTTGCTTTGAAAGGTGGTAAAGTCTGTAACGGGAGCAAGAATGAAGCGTGAATTACTGATGCCCATTTCCGCTCCGTCCACTCGGAGAGCCGCACGGATCTAGGGTGCTTCTGGCATCTGCCGCCGCTTCATCCGGGGTGTTGTTTTTGCCTCGGTTTCCACATTTAAAACCTAAAATGAGGCTTTTGAAACAAATGTTTTTTGGGTTGACGGCTAAAAATGATGGCGGGTAGATAAATGACTCCCTCGCAGTCCGCAGAAAGGCAACGAGATGGGTGAATTCAGTCAAAGTCCCAGCCTACGAGTAGTCCTTGACTTAAGACCACAATGGAGCCTGGAATGTCTGCCGTAAGTCATGACCGTCGAGACACCCACCTGGCCAGACCTTCCACTAATATTTTTGTGGCGGTCGTTAAGCGAACACCTTGGTCTTTAAGCAAGAAGTACTTGTACTCATACCTGCAGCACTGTGGCTGGCGAAAATTACCAGTGTCAACAAGAGGCATCTTTTTATATTGAACTTCGGTGTTTGGTTTGGTTTTCATCATATCCATCTTGTTTCCTTTTCCTGGGGCATCTGATGAATACATAATAGAATAAATACACCAACGTTAGGTACTGTAGGGCACTTGCAAAGAATGTTGACCTAGTCAGTCTAGTTCTCTCTCTCTTTTTTAATGTAAAAAAAATCCCCTTCTAATATAACAATTGTAGGGGGAAAGTTTTTTCCCAGGAATTTGTGGTCTGAACAAAGTAAAAGAGTAGGGTGGGACGGAGGAGCTAGAAGAGAAAGCATTTTTTTTATTTTATTTTTACTTGTATTCATTTTCTTGGTTTTAATTGTTTTTTTATTTATCCTGTAATGTTATGTTTTTATCGCAAGCTGCCGAGAGTCGCTTTTGAGTTCAGCAGCATATAAATTGGATGGATGGGTGGATGGATGGATGGATAGGAAGAGTAAAATGGTCAGTGGATTTTGGGTTGAAAACCAGGGCAAAACCCTACCGTTGACTTGGAGGAGTGGCCTATAGAGCACACCTACAGAATTACAGTTTTGATGCTGTGAAATTAAAGTTGTTGTGGGCCCAGAATGAGCGCAGCTGCACAAGCACGCTGTCTTTATGAAAGGCCCAAGACGAGGTCTGTCGCCTTCTCGTCCCCTCCTTTTTTTGTTCTCCTGAGTCCTCCCCGCTGCTTTTCACACCGTCTTCTTCTTGGCTTCCGTCTCTGGGCAGACACATCTTGGTTTTCGGAGATGCGTGCGGAGAAAGATTTCTCTTCCCGTCCCTGCAGGTTGCGGATCTTTATTTATTCACTGAGGACACGAGCCGAGGAATCACAGGCAAATGGCCGTGCTCCGTGCATTGATCTTCCAGCTTTTCTTTCCTGTGTGTGTTGCGCGAATTTCCGCGGCCTTGCTTTTCAGACTTGAAAAACGACGGCCTCACCGTGCAGCACGCCAAGCCTTCCTGGGAAATGTTGAGAAGAGCCCTAGAACCTACCTGGGCTGATGCAGAACTCTGGCTCTTGGGGAGCTAAATCCACCCTCAACCCCCGTTTAATGATCGAAGCACAGTGGGCCAGGTCCAAGCTGGGCCACGTGCCATGGATGACAAGCTTCAAAAGCTGCATTCACACGGGAACTTGTGCCCAGATCCAAGTGTGAAGTTGCGCGTTGAACGACAGTGGTGGTCCTTCTGGGCTGGGTCCCAGAAGGTGTAAATTGGTCCTGAATAATCCCTGTTCATTTCCCTTGATGAGACTCGGCTTGACGGTGGACTTGGGGGGAGGGGAACCCCCTTTCACGACTCCTCTTTCCCTCCCAACCGTCTGGCCTGTCTCTTCAGGAGCAGAGGTTTTGCCAGCGCTATGACCAGCTGATGGAAGCTTGGGAGAAGAAGGTGGAGCGCATCGAGAACAACCCCCGGCGCCGAGCCAAGGAGAGCAGAGTGCGGGAATATTACGAGAAGCAGTTCCCCGAGATCAGAAAGCAGAGGGAGCTTCAGGAACGAATGCAAAGGTCAGCCGCTGCTCCATTTCTGGACTCGGCGGCTGTGGCAAGCCGTGGCCAAAGGCATTCCTGTCCCAGGGGTCATTTCCTCCTCCCCTGCAGGGTGTTTTCTCGTCCTGGCCATCCATGCCAGTCCTGTTAGCAGTCCTCTCTTCTGCCCACCCTGAGTTTTGAAGAGGTCATCTCAGGTGATCTGGATGACTTTGGCGTCCTCCTGAGAAATAAATTTGGAGGTTTCCTCCAAGGTGTTGCTGTCAGATGGCAGTTTTTAACATGAGTGGATGATTATTATTTTTTAAATTATACGACTTGGTGGGTTAATTCGTTTCGTTTGGAATGAAGCTTAAACTCTTGTTGAGTTCCATCAGGTGAGGGGCTCATCCTTATTCACCCATTTCTTCACATGGATGCCCCTTCCCAGTAACCTTTTTTTGGAGAATGTAGCTTCTCAAGAGTCACCTGAGTTTTTTTACTCAGGTTGTGCCAAAAATGCTCACAATGCTTAGAGAAAGTCAGGCTCAGCTAAACTCTCCTTTGCACTGTGGAGTCCTCGGTGCTCTCGGAGCTTGATTGTTTTTGTGCAGATGTTTCATTACCCAGCTAGGTAACATCATCAGTGCATGTTACCTTCTTTGTATAAAAGATCAGCTGAATCATTGGAAGGTCTGCCTTTTGCTCATTGGGTCTGGCACACCTACTCTTCCTCCCTCGGGCCTATTTTCCCTCCCTTTGTCTTTCTTAGCACTGCTCTCTCTTCCTCCCTCTTGGCACTGATGGAGGCCCACATTGTCAGAGGAGGCCATGGAGAGCCAGAAACAGAACATCTCTTTTTCAGCATTTTTCTCTGCCGTTTCTCAGCAGGGGAGGACAGAGGGGCAGTGGATTCTCCATGTCGGCAGCACGCAGCGAACACGAGGTGTCAGAGATTATTGATGGGCTCTCGGAACAAGAGGTGAGGTTGGGTCATCGTTCTCCCTTGCTTCACGTCCTGTCCTTTGGGGAGGGGATGCAGCCACCACAGATCTGGGGACTGGACGAGGTGGTTAAGGCTGCGGCCAAATGGCATTAACTTTGGCCCAGCAAATCCTGCCTGGTGCTGAGGAGCTGATCCCTGGATGGATCGGATCAAGAACGTCCCCTGCTTTGCACTTCGGGCTCTCTTACCTCCTGCTTTGGGGGTTCTTATTAGCAAACACCAACTATGAGTATTTGTACTACCATCTTGATGGAGATCGGGCCTCTTATTTAACTATTAGGGAGGCTCCTCCATTCATTTCCAGACAGTCTTCTGCAAGATGAAGGCATGAGCCCAGCTTGATTCTCCCAAGATACAAACTTCAGATGGAGCTGAGTTCTCCAGCTTTTGCTGTCTCAGGACTGATTGTTGGCATAATAAACATTTTGCTGGATCAAGGCAAAGGCCTGTCAAATCCAACCCATTTTTCCTTCATGGCCAGCGAGATGTTTCCAAGAAGTCTACCAGCAGGAAATAAGGTGTATGGCCGTCTTCTCCTTTTCAATGATCCTCTTGGACTTCCTCAGTATTCGGAGTTTCCATCACACATACAAAGCTAACATAATATTGGGTCATGTCAAAGAAACATTTCATTCAGCTTTGGGCTTCCCAAAATGGGAATTTCACAACTTGGGCCTGAAGGCTGCAGATGTCCTCCTATTGTTTGTCCCCTCCAGAAAATCCTAGTCAGGGATAGGCTACCTCTGACCATGGAGGTTCCCACCTAGATGTCATGGGAGTTATTTATTTGCTTTACAGTACTTCTCTATTGTCCCCATTTTCTCAATGAAGCCAACATCAACAGAAAACCGTTGGTTACCCCTTGATCTTTCTCCATCAATCCCAAAACACTCTCAGGTTTATGAAACAAAGCTTGAAGGGTTTTTTGGATTCCAAGGAAACGCAAGGCAGTCATTACCTGAAAGGTGGTGTGAGGCTGACAGCAGAGAGATGAAAGCCCATCTTCTTGCAATCCTAGAGACCTCTTCTCCTGGTTTGTCCTCTGTCTAAGGCTTGGATGTATTTTGTCCATGCTCTGCTCCACCCCAAGGCCCCTCTGTCATTTTTGCTCTTCCCCAACAGAATCTGGAGAAACAAATGCGCCAGCTTGCTGTCATTCCGCCAATGCTGTACGATGCTGAGCAGCAACGCATCAAATTCATCAACATGAATGGCCTGATGGACGACCCCATGAAAGTCTACAAGGACCGTCAGGTGATGAACATGTGGAGTGAGCAGGAGAAAGAGACCTTCCGGGAAAAGTGAGTGGAGAGCAATGCCTCAATATCCTTGAGGAAACTGTGGGGTGCAGGCTAAAAAAATGTAATGGGTTCTTCACCACAAATGGCGAGGAACATCTGTGGACAACCTGGTATCCCTTCTTGTTTTGGACTTCTAATTTGCATCATCCCCAACTTGTAAGGCCCATGATGAGGGATTTGGGGAAGCATAGCTCAGAGTATCTGCAGCATCAGGTAGTCCTCACTTAGCGACCATTTGAAGTTACGATGGACCCTGCCCCAAAGCTACTTATGACTCAATTCCAGAGTTCTGATGGCTGCATGTTCCCCTCTTGGTCTCATGACCATATTTCGGGCACTTGGCAACTGGCTCACCTTTACAGTAGCATTCCACAGTCAAGTGACTGCTATTTATTACATTTTTTGCTGGTTTTTGGCAAAAAAACGAACACCCACAGGAATACATGGATTTACTTAACGATCGCAATGATCGCTTAAGGACACAGCATTCACTTAATGACTGCAGTGTTCACGTCATCACCACCGCAAAATAAATCATAGAATTGGCTCTGGTCATATGAGCACCTTGACTTGCTTGGCTCAGTCGTTGCTTACAGTAGAAGTTCCAGACTCCATTGCAGTCATAAATCAAGGGCTATCTGCAAGGAGTGTCTGTAGGACTCCCTCTGCTGCACATCATTTCAGCCCCCCTCTTTCTCCTGATGGTCGTTTCGAAAGAAGGACTGGTTGGTTGCTCCAACCAAATGAACAGATGTTTTCACGGCATTTTCTTAATCGCTCCTTTAATTCCTCTGCGTCCAGGTTCATGCAGCATCCAAAGAATTTTGGTCTTATTGCCTCCTTCCTGGATAGGAAAGTAAGTGCTTTTTTTTTTCTTCAATCCTTTCCCATGATTGCTTTTTCTCAAAGCAAACTCTTCCTGCTTGATTCGTTCTCGCGAAGGAATTTGCTAAGACAATCTGTGAAGTTTCAGGATTTTCTTGGTTGGCTCCCAAATTCCACTTTCAAGAAGAACATCTCAGCCTGCAAACTCAAGGATGTATTTCTTCCCCTATAAAACCAGACACATTCCCAAAGACAGCTGTTTCCAAGGAAGTTCTGGGGAACTGGCCTACCCTTCTGTTAAGAGTTGGCCGTCCTGGTCGCCGATCCTCTTGTGGGTTGTGATGCTTTGAAAAGGAACACACACACAGACCAATTGCAGCCAAAGGTCCATAGTGCATTATCCAAAGTGTACTTCCTTCCCATGCCCGTTATCAGATATCACGAATGTGTGTATGGTTCTTTCTTCTAGACGGTGGCAGACTGTGTCCTCTACTATTATTTGACGAAGAAGAACGAGAACTATAAGAACCTGGTGAGAAGAAATTATCGCAGGCGAGGAAAAAACCAGGTAAGGAAATCCAGGAATTGGATGCCAATATTTTGTAAGGCTGTAGGCCTTAGTTCTTTGCTTTTTCCAGCCTGGCCCATAGGATCCTTTCATCAGAGATGCCCCAAAACTTTCTGAGTTCTCCTCTGAGAATCCAAAACTAATGTTTTGCCATGGATTTGATGTGTTTTCTCCAAAATACAAGGGTGCAGAACCTCTAGATCATGATTTTCCAATCTGAGCTCTGCAGAACTCCGTACGTTTCCATGATTCCTGGAGAAACTAAGTGGGGGAGAAAGCCTTCACTTGAACGCAGCCAATTTTATGTCAAAGCTGTAGCTATTTTATTCTTACAACAGCTTGAACAACGACCACAAGGATAGCTTTAGTTTTACCTCTTGATCAGGAGTTCTGCAACCCTGGAAAAAATGGAAAAATCCTGTTCTAGACATGGTTGAGTGCTTCTGTTCAGCAAGCCAGAAATGAGATTGCTGGGTATTAAAAAAAACCCCAACACTCAGGGGAAACCCCTGTTTTTCTTGCCCCTGGTTAGTGCAAAAACAGCTGGAGAATCCCACTTGGTGATTCTTCTTGTTTATTTCTGGAGCTGCCTTGTTGTTTTCAGCTACCAGAGCTGCTTTATTTAGTCTGAGAAGTTTGTTGGGTCAGTGCCAGAATTTGCTAGCTTGCTTTTCGCCATTTCGAGAGTCGTGAGATTGATAGGACACAGCACTGGTTGGAGGACGGGGGAAACTGGGAGTTAGCGAGAAAGAGACGGACACTTTAGTAGTTGCAAAATGCACGCTGTGAAGACTGGAATTGTGGGCAAAAATATTGTAAGATTTCACCCACCGTGCGGCGAGACCTGGAGCCTGTCCAAGTGGTGATGAAATGTCTCACTCACTTTACCGTTTCTGCTTTTACCTGTTGAGGAGCTCAGGCTGCTTTTAAAGGATCTTTTCATTCTCATTTGTGGTCTATGTGGGTGAGAGCTTTGAAAGCACAGATGGTTGTTGAACTGTTGTTTTTTTCTCTTTCTTCCCCCTCTTTGGGTTTGCGCCGCTGCGCCATAAGACTATGCTTTTCCAAGGTACATTGTATTGTGTCCTTAAGAACATTTGTCTGGGACAAAAAAGGCCATCTATCGTAGGAAGGTGTTTTGAGTTCAAGGGGCTGTCAGGAAGATGCAGTCGTTGATGTCTGCGAACCCACGTTACAATGACCATTTTTACCCATGGGCTCCATCGTAAGTACAAGAGAAGGTGTAAGGCTCAAAGGATCAGGCTTAGTTGATGCAGTTCTAATCAACAGGTTTATTGAAGCCACAAAGTCAACAAGAATTTTTCCAACTGCCCGCCAAGCACCTGCATTCCCCAGATAAGGCTAATGGTCTTCACGAGCGGTTGGACCTTTGGCATTTGTGACTCCTGGCTGATACCCCTATTAACCCCTGGCTCCGCCCTTCCTTCTCTCACAGTAGGCTGGAATTAGGGTGCAGGGGGTATCCATGAACCAGCCAGCCTTCCTTTCTCTTGTGTAGGGGGAATTCATGAACCAGCCAGCCTTCTTCTCTCTTGTGGAGTCCTTGATTCTCTGAGCTTGGTGGTTTGTTTGCAGACATTTCATTACCCAAGTGGTAACATCATCAGTGCTGGTGATGCAACCAGTATGTATATCTAGCGACCTAGATGTTACTGATCACACCACAGTTCAACTCTGAGCTACATGTCATACCTTCTCTTGGCTTCCTCTGTCCCTTAACTTTGTGGTTTATAAACAAAGGAAAGACAAGGGCTTCTTTTCATTGGAGGCTGGATGGGTTGGAAACTGCCTCGCTTAGGAAGCTTGGGCTGTGCCAAGAAGATGGGAGGAAAAAAGGCCAGGGAAAAATTGATGGGTGGATAACCACATGTTGCTTTTAGCCAACAAATACCATCCAATGACTAATGAAGAGCTGGCCATACAAGCATTCTTTCAGGTTTAGACTTCCATTTCCTTCCTGTCTTAGTCAACATGGCTTCAAGCAAGGAGGAACTGTTAGAGGATCATCTCTTCCAAAGGGACCGGGACAACCCGACGTGTGATGTCGAGGGTTCTTTCCAGGTCTGAAGTGGGAGGCGGGGCGCCCAGGAGTCAGTTTTATTCTTCACTGAGCCATTCCTTTGGAGCTGCCCGATGCCAGAGATTTGGGGATCCCTTCCGGCTGATGCTTAAGACAGTGGTCAAGTCAGAACTTTTCCACGGAGTTCTTCGTCTTCCACGGGTAGATCTCTGAAGGTTGTACAAGTGTTATCTTCGCTGGGCGTATCTGCTCTGTTGATTTTATCTGACTCGCTTCTAAATGATTGGCAGACCTCCTAGAAGCCAGCAGTATATATTTTTAAAAAGTTAAATGGATTAAAAAGGAAGGGAGATTTGGAGCACGAGAGGTTGGGGGTCTTCTTGGTAGGCAGTGGCATCGAAAAACCTTTCGATGAATCGTTAACGTAGGGTTAAGTTAGTTTTAATCAAACTTGGGTCTTTGCAACAGGCTTGGGTAGGTTGCAGTGTGAGTTGTTTGTGGCTTAGCTTGATTACCACCCACACGCGCACACATCATTATCTTGGCAGATTGAGTGACCTGGGTCTGTTCCGTAAGCCAAAATAAAGTAGGTAGGGTGGTTGTTTGTTTGGTGGATCTCAAGTTACGGGAGTTTTGGATCGAATGTGTTGTGTCAGCACGAGTTGGTGTATCCCTGTGGACCAATCTGCAGTTGTGGGTCAAGGCGAATCACTCCAGTGCTCACTTCGACAAACTGACCACTGAGGAGAGAGCAGGAGAGGCCCCGCCACACACACACGACCCGTGTTTGAGTCCTGTTGCGGTTGAAGAAAATCTGCATTTGTGGTTTGAAGAGGAGGCTCTTCTGACCCAGGACAAAAATGTGTCTGTGTGATTCCTTTGGGCCCCGAAGGTTTACAAACCCCACAGAGACAAACAGCAGCAGCCTCTAAAGAGGGTTTTGTCGTTAGGCGGTTGGGAGCTGTGCATGCACACACACCTGCACACGTGTGCGTGCTTGTGGTCTGTGCGCACAGGCCCGGGGGACTCCCTAACCTCAACAGCCGGTGGTCCGCCAGCAGAAGAGAACTGTGCGGCAGGGTTAATGTTGGCATCCGTGGAGATGAATCACGCCAAGGCTGGAGCCGGTGCAGAAGTTCCCAGTGACAAGAATGGTGGTTAGCTCCTGACTCATCTCGGCTCGTCGTCGTCGACAGAGAAGCGGCCGTGTTTTTCCAGGAGATTGCAAAACCATAGCAGGAATGTCGTGGCGAGTCGACGGCTCAACTATGCAAATCTCCAGGAAGCCATTTGAGCCGGAGAGCGTGAAGCACGCCGCACGGGGATGGCCGAGCTCTGAAGAGGCCTCGGGCGCGGCAGGCAGAGGGGACGCGGGTGGTGCCGAAGCCCCGGGGAGAGCAGGTCTGGGAGGTGAGCGGTGCCGAGCGGGGAAGCAGCGCGCCGCGGGGCTGGCGGGCGGCCGGACGTTGGGCTGGAAACCTCCCACCCCTGCCGCTGTTCACGGAAGGCAGGAGAGGGGCCTCTCCCTTCCGTCCTTTCCTGCCCCGAGGAAGGGGGCCCCTGAGGTGTCCTTTGACCCCCGTGCTGGGGAGGGAAGGAGGGAACTTCCCGGGGAGCGTGGGGGCCGCAAGCACTCTGAGCACCGGAGAGAGGAACCCCACAGAAATTGCTCCCATCCCCGGCGTCATTTCCCCCTAGAAGCAGGGCTAAATGGAAAGTGGGGGAAGGCAGGCACCCCCTCCCCACACTTCTTGGCTAGCGAACAGGGAGTGGCTGGCGAGACCTTGTACGAGAAGAGAGGAGAGGAGAAGAGGGACCGTGCCGCCTTTAGAGGCGCAGCCCTGGAGCGCTGGCCAGTGTTGCAGCGGCCGCGCACTGTTTACCAGAGCCTGCCTGCTGGGGAGACAGGTTACCCGGCTGGATGGGGGTTTCCTTGGTGATCGGTGGGTGTGTGTGGTGCCCCAGTGTGGGCTTACACAATGGTGCCGTGGCGGGGGTGGCTGTGCTGGGATGCCGAATGCCCCGGGGCAGGGGAGTGGAGGAGCTGCGCACACAGGATGCCCTGGGAAATTGGAGCAAAGGTCAAGCCCTGTTTATCATTAATGCGCGGCGGAGAGGCTCGGTGCCAGCAGCCGCCAGGTATTCAGAGTTGGAGGAGGATTCTCGGGCGGGTGGGGGGCTCACGGCGCCGCGAGAGCCAGGCAAGGGGGATGCACAGGCAGGTTTGTCTGCAACCTGCAGAATGGCTTCGGGAGGAGGGGAAGGCGCAACCCTGGCAAAAGGGCCCCGGAGAGGGATGTCGAGTCCCTGCTGAGTTGTGGTGGCGGGTTAAAGCCGGTTCCCTTCTGCCACAGAGACGCCCCCGCTTGGAAAGAGGCCAGCTAGCCCAGCCCCCTGTTGGGTGCCGAAATCCGGATCGGAGCATTCTTGGCCCAGGGTTGGTCTCTTTTCCCCAACTTCTCTGCGTGGATGTGGAGGAGGAGGGCCTCTGACTCATTTGGGCAGAAGTTCGCCCGGCTCCCGTGGGTCAAAGAGATGAGGGACAACCTGCTCCCGGCCTGCTCAGCTCACATCAACTCTCTCTCGGGGCCCTTGAGGAGCAGAAAGCTGGTCCCCGGGACACAGCACACAGACAGCGGGGAAGAGGCTTGCTTCGCCGTGGCAGCTCTGTGGCCTACCTCGCAGGGGTGTTACGGGGATAGCGTCGCAGGAAGAAGCAATTCCAGACTCGTGGAAAAAAGGGCTGGGCTTAAATCCAGTTAATAGGGGCAATTTTTCCTATGTTAACAGATCGTAATTTGGATGGTGCCCTTTGCTTGCTACAATCAGCAAATAGGTTGAAATCAAAGAGTGTGAACTCTTCGTCCGTGACGCTGGTGGCATGGATGCTGGGCTTGGTCTGCATTTATTCGGTGATTGATTAATTGATTGGATCAAGATCTTGTCTTTGTTTGCACAAAACCAGGCAGGGTATACGATGCCCCCTCTTCCAATTTTTCCCATAACCACAACCCTGCAAGTTTGGGTGGGCTAAGACAGAGGCTGGTCCAAAGCCATCTGGCGGGCTGGTTTACATGCCTCCTGGTTTCGAATCCAGCACTCTAACCACTCCATCACCCTGTCTCTGCATACCAGGGAGAGGCTGTTCTCATGTGCAAGGGGCATTAAAATTGCCTCTGCCACCAATGCAGGTTTCTTGCGTAGGATGATGGTTTTGTTTTGAAGTGGATTCAGATGTGATACAAACAGGTGCACGGCTGTGAGTTGTCGTCATGGCTTTATTCAGGGGCAGCTGCAGGGTGTGGAAATTCAAGTGGAGCATTGGAAAGTCAAAAAAGTCAAGAGGGTGGCACTAACGCATCGTTTTGCCTTGGCTTGAAAGTCAGGGTTCTGCTGTTTCAGTCTTACCCAGATGTTCAACTTCCATTTTTTTGATTCCCCTTCCCACCTCTTAGCAACAGCAGCAGCAGCAGCAGCAACAGATGCCCCGGAATAACCAAGAAGAAAAAGAAGAAAAAGAGAAAGATGGAGAGAAGGAGGAAGAGAAACCAGAATCTGAAAATGACAAAGAGGAGTTGACAAAGTAAGTTGGACGGCGTTTGCTTTCCAAGAACGTAGCAATGCATCTGTTTCTTGTCTTGGCTTTTGTGAGTCATTTTTCTGTTTTGTTTTGTTTTGGAGGGATGTTACATTTTTATTAAGGTTTGTTATGAGATAAAATACAAATAAAAACAAAAATCAGGAAAGATAAAGAAGTGCAAAGAAGGAAGAGGAAAAAAAAGGGATGCTTTCTCTTCTCCAAAGGTTTGCTGCAAAACGCAGCCCGGTCCGTACTGTTACCTTTGTGCATCCCATAATACAATTGGCTTGAGTGCCATATGGGGTGAGGGGAGGAGATGGATCTCCTAAATTAAACCATAAAATGCTACATTGGCTGCATCTGTTCCTCATTCTCCTTCCTGACTGAGATGAAGGAGGATGTAGGTGCATTTTTTCCCCTTAAACTGGAGGGACATGAGTTGAAATGAGCATTTTTGGTCCACTCGGTGTCAGCCTTGCTGCGGTTTTAATGCTGGGGATCTCTTGCTTGGGAAGTGTGTTTCTTCCCAATTTTGTACACTTCAGATGTAGTAAACACCCTGGATGTTTCACCACAGACCAGAGCTGGTCTCAAGTGTATGGAACCCCCTGCCCCAAAATCTGGCTTGAAGTTGGCTTCCTGCAAGGGAGACACTGAACAGAACCTTTCCCCATCTTGAAGTTCTGTAAAAGGTGGGGATTTCCATTCCCAAAGTGGTCAATCAAGATTGCACAGGCTGGGGGATTCTGGGAAAGGAAGTTAGCAGATCTGGAAGGTGAGGAATGAATTGGTGGAACCTCCCCATTCAGAGGCAGGACTTTTCATGTCCTGGTTGGGGACTTCACACATTGTGTGTTGTTGGAAGGCACTTCAGGGGCACTGTCCAAGTAACTAACTTTAATTAAAGCTGCTTAGGACAAACTTCTCCTCCAGGATCTTGCAGGCCATGTCTGCATGAGGCTGGATGATCAGGGAGATCTTCCTGGGCTCCCTCGATGGTCTGCTTTTGATCTGATCAAGGGGACATCTCTGCCCATCTTTGGTGCAGATTTGCCCCGGGATACCTCATGTTGCTCCAAGGGGTTGCAACGGTGATACATCTCCAGGTCTTCCTGAAGGAAATGCGAAGACCCTTCCTGCTTCCAACCAGAGTAGCAAAAGCCATGCGTGTCCATCAAGGGTTGCAAAAATGACTCGGAGATACCAAGTCCTTGAGTTGACCAGGAGGGAAAAGGAGCATTTCTAAACTTTGATGGAAGAGTTGGCTGTCTTTCTGTAACCAGGATTAAGCTTTGGCTGGAAGGAATGTTTGGCTGGGTCGCATTGGTGTTGCTCAGCCAGTTCTCTCCCCCTCCCATGTTTGGGAAACAAGAAAAAAGGGAAGCTAGAAGCTTTGGCTGCTGTGATGCTCCACCTGTCTCCGCTGGGTCTCTCTAGCTGCAGCCAAGCAATGGAAGAAAATCTAATCTGACCCTGTCGCTTTTTCTTGTTCCGGTTCCATCAGGGAGAAAAACGAAGATACGTCGGGCGAAGACAATGACGAGAAGGAAGCCGTCGCATCCAAAGGGCGCAAAACGGCCAACAGCCAGGGTTGGCGCAAAGGGCGCATCACTCGATCCATGGCCAACGAGGCCAACCACGAGGAAGTGGCAGTGCCCCAGCCGAATTCTGACCTAGGTAGGTCTCTGTTGCACGGATGAACGGATTTGGGGATCGAACGGGATTCATGGGGATCCTGTGGACTCATGGGGATTCAAAGGAAGAGCTAAAAGAACACTGTGTGTGCGCCTATGCAAAAATGCGTTTGGATTTCTTCTTTAAGTATTCATAGTTTCTGTATGTATTATTTATTTCTGTCCCGCCTTGTTATTTTTATGAACAACTCAAGGTGGCAAACGTATCTAATGACTCCTCCCCCTCCCCTTTTCTCCACAACAACAACCCTGTGAGGTGGGACTGGGCTGAGAGAGAGGGGCTGGCCCAAGGTCAGCCAGCTGGCTTTCTTGGCTAAGGCGGGATTCGAACTCATGGTCTCCTGATTTCCAGCCTGGTACCTCATCCACTGGACCAAACTGGCTCTTTTTAATAACACAGTCCTGGAAAAGGAGACACCCCCCCCACACTCCCCCCTAATCCAACCTGCTGTATTTTCCAAGCAGGCACCCAACAGGGGAGGGACAGAAACCAGTAGAAAATACTGTGTGATTGATCCTAATTTTTTGTTCTAAAAACGGGGCTGGAGTTCCGAATAAGAGCCCATGATGTTCATCTGTAGCCTAAGCTCGGAGGAAGAATGAACCACCGCGGAGAGGTGGATTTGAAAGAAAGAAAGAAAACGCACCTCTACCCAAGTATGGCTTCCACCAAGGAAGCCATAAAAGACAATAGGGGAAGGGAAGCCAGGGCTGCCCTGCGTGGCGCTGATTTTCTGGGACAACCTCGGTCGGGCGTGCCAGGAGACTTGTTCCAAAACACGGGCGGAGCCGGCGTGGAGGAGGAGGGCAGTGGATGACCAATTTTGGATGAAAACCCTTTTGAAAGCCGCTTCCTTCTCTGTCGACCTCGGGAAGTTGCCTCTGGTGGCCACTTGAGGGCTGCGGAGACCTGAGAAACCTCCTCGTGCTGGCGAGGGAGGCTGCCCGGTGGGGCTCGAGCTCGGATCCACACCGTGGCGCACTCTTGGCGCCCTTAAGGGGTGTGGACTCCGGCAGCTGGCCGAGGAGCTGGAGTCCGCACATCTCCAAGTGGCCAAGAGTGGACCCCTCTGATCCGGGCTGAGTTGGGCTTAACTGGGATGGAAGAAACTGCTGGGTGGCTCAGAGAAGAGTTCGGGTGATGAACCGGCGGAGAACTGAGTTGACCTGCACGGTTGAACCGTGTGTCACTTTGGCCTTCGTCGTCCGATTGCAGCCATCTCCCTTGGGCTCTTCTTTTTATTACCGACGATATGAAAGTCAACATGTGAAGACAGGCGATTAACAGTGGTGTTAATCCTTCCTTCCTTCCTTCCTTCCTTCCTTCCTCCCTCCCTCCCTCCCTTCCTCCCTCCCTCCC